>LPNX010749759.1:23197-71972 GCA_001517045.1 Pseudotsuga menziesii | reverse complement strand
CAGCTCCATATTCAGTCTCCATTGTTGATAATTTGCATGATCAATTGTTAATTGCTGTGAGTGAAATTAATCTACTGCAGGCCTGAATTTCTACACCTTCGAGCTGTACTGGGCACTTTGGCATAGACCTTTCGTTCCAATGATAAAGAGGCTCATTTTCCCATTATGTTATATCCCATCAGTCCATCAGTCCATCTTTTGAATCCTGGGAGTGAGGGAGGGAGAGGCTTCCCCATTATTGAGTCTTGGCATAAATTTATCTATTTACCATTACCAGGGATCCAATGGAGGTCTTCTTTGAACCTGTGCAATGCCTTATTGCAAAGGGAAAAGATGGGAGATCCTTGCTTGTTCACTGGTTTAGAATGAAGACACCGGAGTCTCGAGCTTGTAAAATATTTGAGCTAGATCACCGGACTGCTCCAGGAGGGATTTTTATCTATCATATTCCAAAGCATATTGGCTCCCATTGCCAAATTTTGAAACTTCATATCTCTAATCTGAAGACCTCCTTCCATCCGAGGCATTTTAATTTTCTTCCAGCTGATAAGAGCAAATTTCTTTCCTCCACCATTTTTCCCTCCTTGCCAAAGGAAGGATCTCAATAGACTTTCTATTTTTGTGAGAATTTGGAAGGAGACAATAGAATAGAACATTGGTAAAGGGGATAGCTAGTCATAACAAATTTTATCATTACCAGTTTCCCTGCCAAATTTGAACAAACTGCTCCCCACGCTAGAATTCGTTTTTTGAATTTTTCAATCAGTGGATTCCAGTTCAAGCTTTTCGGCTTATTTTTTAAAACTGGAACCCCCAGATACTTACAGGAGTACAAGTTAGTAACTCCTTCAATTTATTCTATACAATATATTCCAAACATATCCCTCGGGTTGATATTCCAGCTGTAAATCGAGCTCTTTCTTAGATTTAGTTTACTTCCAGAAGCTTGGCAGTAGAAGTCCATTTTAGTCTTGAATCTTCTGGCTCTGAGCTGACTGGGCCCTTCGAGCATAATTGTGTCATCGAAAAACTATGCATGTTTGATGTCTTTCATTCCCCGAGCCATCCTGATGCCAATTAAATCTCGGTCCCTCCTTGCTTGCTCAATTTGAAGGCTGAGTACAGAGGCTTGGATTGCATAGAGCAGCGACAAGAGTGGGAAGCCTTGCCTCAGTCCTCGCGAGGCTTGAAAGAATCATGTTGCCCTTCCATTAATAAGGGGGGTAATCCAAGGCTTACTTATGCAGGATTTGACCCAATTGATTAAGCTCCGATCAAAACCATATGTTATCATTACTTGAAAGAGAAAAGAATGACAAACTCTGTCAAATGCATTGGCTAAGTCTATTTTCACCACCACACCTTTTTCATCGTTCTTCAAGCTGAATGGATTGCCTTTTGGACCAAAATGATATTATCCCATATTCTCCTGCCTTTAATGAAGTCTCCTTGGTTCTTTGGGATGATATGTGGCAGGATGTTTTTTAACCTCCTAGACATAATTTTGGTGATTACTTTATATCCAATATTACATAGAGAGATGGGGCGAAATATGCCAAAGGAATTAGCATCTTTCTCTTGGGAACAAGTGCTAGAAAAGCAGAGTTTGTGCTTCCACCGATTTTTTCACATCTCTGATATTTTGTCACCATTTTAAGTAAGTATTTCTGTACAATTTCCCACCACACCTTAATGAAATTTGCATTGAACCCATCCGGGCCTGGCACCTTGTTAACCCAAAAAATCCCTCACTCAGCTATACATGGCCTACACCACCCAAGGACACCCATGCATGACCCTCATTTGACCCCATTTGACCCCCCCACCCTCAAGAAGGCTTAAAAACATGAAAATGGGCTTAAAAACCCCTAAAAAGAGCCTAAATAGCTCTCATAGGGGCTAAAGCCTCCAAAAAGGGGCTAAAACCCCTCAAACGAGCCTAAAACCCTAAAAGGAGCTAAAGATTGAGTGAAAGGGGATAAAAGCCCAAAAAAGGGGGCTAAAGCCCTGACCAGGGGCGTATAACCCTAAAAAAGCTATAAATAGAGGGGTGGGGGTCACTCTCAAAACATTCCTCCCTTGCATACTATTATGCTACCCGAGTGGATGCCTTGAGACCATTTGCCTCTCAAGCCATTCACACTCCCTCTCATCCATCCTCCCATTGAGCCATAGCTCCCCCATTCTCAAGAGAGAGGTGCTTCTCTAAGCTAGGGCATGGTGGCCCATTTCCACCAAGAGGTATAAGCTTTGTTTAATGTCATGTTTTATTATATTTTTTTCTAACTTAGTTTGCTTACATGTTCATTTTATGTTCTAACAAGTTGTATACAGGTTCCTGGAGTCTAACCTTGTGTGCAAGGTTTCCATTTCTTTCTTTTCTGTTCTCTTTGCTTTAGTTCTGCTTCGTTTTTCTTGCATTACCATCAGGAACCCTATCCTTTCGTCCTATAGATGGAAGGTAGTCATTCCTTCTGTCCTATAGATGGAAGGTAGTCATTCCTTCCTTGTAGTAAGGGAGAAATCCCTGCTACAGAACTGGTGACCATACCAGGTCGATCCCACAGGATCCCTGGGTTTATTTTTCAAAGTTTTAGTTTTAGTTTTTATTTCTGTTCTATTAACCTAGTTTAATTTTCTGTTAAATCTAGTTTAGATCTCTATTTATTTGCATTTCCAGTTACTGTCGAGCCTCCTCAAGGCTAATCTGAGCCCATTTGGCCATAGTACAGGTTACTGTCAGCCGAATTTGGCTCAAGACCAAAAAAATCTCACTTTCTGGAGTAGGTCGCTCTTATCGGGCCCAAAGAGGGGACCAGGTCACTCATTTTGGTCTGATAGGTACGACCAGGTCACCCATTTTTCCCCAAAAGGTGCGACCCCCTCCCAGAAGTCAACCCGCTTTTGTCTGCAGATTCTGAGCGACCCCCTTGCCTGTTTCTGGGAACATTTGGTGACCCCCTCACCACATTGGACCCGAAAAGTGCGATCTATCACTCAGAGTTTGATTTTTTAAAAGTTAAGGAATGTCAGTGCGGTTTAGCCACCTCTGTCCATCAAAACTATTTTTGTTCATTTCATTTGCAGTATGTGTAAATCAAAGTGTAAATCAATGGTTAATGGATTAATGAACAAAGCTTGATTAAAATTTACTTAAAATCAACATCTTGCCTAGCCCTTCCTCCTTTACCCAGTCATCACCCTTCGAGGTATTCTGGGATAAGACGAAGGGTGAAGCTCGTATAGTAATAGGCACTTCACCTATTATTTTTCGAAGCCAATAAAAACGGGTGACTTGGAAGGTACAGGGGTAGAGAAGGAGGGATTCTCACAATGCTTAGCATCCTCCCTGTTGACCAACCTTGCATCCGGAGGGTGACCTATGGATCTACGGATGGGCTTAGTCCCATTGTGTTGAGAGCCCAACACCCTTTCCTGGTTGAAGAGAAATATAGGTGCAAGGTAGTCACCTAGTCAGGCTATCATAGTTCAGGTTCACAAATGGTACATGTGTAAAATTTCTGATTACTATTTACTGCTTTCATTCACAATGTTATGAACTCTGTGGAATATTCATAAACCATCTAAGCAACCACCAGGTATAATGGAAAAAAAAAAGACATACACACCATACCATATAAATCAACCCAACTCAGTTCATGACGCTGAGTGAGCCATTAAAATTTACAATTTACACTAAGTTAAACATCTGCAGTATTTGAGGACATAAGTCCCGGATTGCCTTAATCGTGGGAAGTACTTGGGCTCAGCCCATAAAATCATTGTGAGGAGTACCACAGGAACCCCAAAGTAGCTGGTTGCTGAGAGGAATTGCCAAGCAAAACGGGCAACGACCCCCATCGATTGACTAGCACTCTCATGAGGAAAAATCCAAGCAATGTCTTATGGCAGTCTTGGTGGCAGAGTGACCACCTGAAGCCAATAGGAAGCCATTGAAACCGGGGTCCAAAAATCATTACCACCATTTTGACATACAAATTTGACACAATTGATCCCTCACGCTCTTCCTCGCGCCTAAGAGGCGAACCACCACAGTACGGGTCATTAAACCGACATCGTTGAGACCATTCTTGATGACCTTCTACACCATTAGAAGGCCACATAGCCTCTGATTCAAATTCAAACTCATATCACTCTGAACCATATCTGCACACTGCACCATCAAGCCCCATGGCTGGTGCAAACCCAGATCCATTTTCCGGCGTTGTAATTGCTAGTGGACCCATGCCCACACCACAAACCACCACCAACAACCCTGCAGGTGGCCTTAGCATGGTCATGCAAACCATCATAAGCCAGCTACCACCACCCATATTGACCAGTCAAGTTGCCCCACCTGCAACACATGGGTCAGTATGCCTTCAACCCACACTGTCCCACTTGGGATACATGGGGGAAGTGGCCCTTCCACCTACACTGCCCCTCCTGTCATACATGGGGGCAGTGGCCCTTCCACCCACACTGTCCCTCCCACCACACTTGGGGGCACTAGCCCGTCTCCAATGGTGCCATAAGTACCCCTAGTTATGCAGGTGCATCATGTCCTTACAAACCCCACTACTATGGCTGCCCCATCTCACATCAACCTTGGGTCAAACCTTCCTTTCATGGCACATCTCAACTTTCCTAACTTGGCTTGGTTAACAAATGACCCTATCCGCTATCAAACTTATTATCCTCCCATGCCAACAAAACTCCCCTTAGACATACCCAAGTTTGAAGGGAAGGCAGGGGAGTGCCCCCAAAACCACATCATGACATTTCATCTATGGTGCTCATCAAACAACATCGTAGATGATTCGATCAAGCTAAGACTATTCCAATGCACCCTCACAGGTGCTGTAGCCAAGTGGTACATTGAGCTACCACAAGCCAAGTACCCAGATTTCAACTCCCTGGCTTTCATGTTCCTGCAATATTTCCAGCTCCCCGTCAGATATGACAAAGGGGTGGAGATCTTGTTATCTTGCCGCCAAAATACTACGACCCACATAAACAACCACATCCATGAGTGGTGGCGAGGCCGTAGTTTGTGTAAGATCCAACTTGATGACAAGATCTTCCTGGATTGGTTCCTTAAAACCTTGCTCCCACCTATAGCAAAGGACGTTGCATCCGAACGTCCCCAATTCGATGAGGAGGCCATCTTGAAAGCCCAATAGTTTGATCTGATCTATGCATAGTCTGGATACCTTTACATCGTCATTCTAGACGCTCCCCATGCATGCTCCTCCTACTGGGATGCACCAGGGACATCCCATGCTGCAAATGGCATCATAGGTTCTATCTCTCACCAACCACGACACCGTCCGGCACCACCTGCAATACAACTGCAACCAAGCAACACCCCTAGTGTTGCTTACCAAAACCAAACTCCAGACTATGCAAGAATGATGTCCCAATCCAGAGCCACAACTTATGCACAACCTATGCCACCGCGGCAGGTCCAAGCATTGGCTTGGCCAACATAGCAATACGCGGGACAAATTCCCACATTTGTGGCACCGGCACCTACCCAAGTCTACTATGCACCACCAGTGCAAGCTGTTCAAGCCCCTGCCCTTGCTCCACCTGCTCCATTGGGACAAGTGTTTGCATAACAAAACCGCCCCAACTAGCCAGCCCCCAATAACCAACAAGGGAAATCCAGTTTTAACTGACCTCAGAACCAAGGCAATAATCAACCACAGGGAGGCGGTCAACAACCAAATCCTCCCAACGATGCCGTGGCGAACCGACTGCCCAAAATCCTTAACGATGAAATGCACCGAGACGCAATGCTCCACTGCAGACAAACCAACTGTGCACACTATGCAAGGTCTACGGGCACTACACATTCAAGTGTCCCTTATTGGGTCGCGCTAAACAAGCCATTAGAAATGAGGTTCAACATGCCACCAATACAATGGACCAAGCCCAACCCAACCCGACACCACAAGGATCTCCTCCTATGGTGCTCCAAAACCCATTACCTATCCAAGGATTGGTGGCAACCACACCCCCTCCCCAACCCAATTCCAACACTCCGGGGCACCTCCCATGGTAGAAACAGGTGTCCACCACCTGCTAGCCATGACAATTGAAGAGGTCAATCTACAAACTAGATGAAATCGGTACGGAACCAACACCGAACCCGCTGACACATCAGCGACATCTACGTCTAAAACAATCAATGCACCTCTTCAGTTACCCCCTTTCCCACGCCCCCCCATACGTTGGGTTGCCAACAACACCACGGCTAGGGCTGCTGTCAGCTACAACATCATGGATGATTTGGCCCAAACACTTACCACCATATCCTCTTTTGAGGTACTCAAAACTTGCCCAACCCAACGGAAAGCCTTACTAGCCACCCTAGGGGTCATGGACCCCTCTCACTCCAAGTTGATCACATTCAACACAAAGAATGGAGAACCGTGAATGCCATCAACCATTGATTTTCAAATCCCAGTGTCTATCTGGAATTTGGTCGTGCACTGGTGCATAGTGGATGAGGGGGAATCCATGTGCATTATGTCTACACTAGTCTGGCAGAAACTTGGATCCCCAATTCTGCAACCATCCTTCACAACTCTGTGGGCTTATGATGGCCATCTTAGTAAAGCCCAAGGAATCCTCCCCCACGTCCCCATCACATTAGCTGGGAAAACAATACTAATTGACATAGAGGTTGTCGATGCTCAATTGGACTATAACCTTCTCCTCGGAAGAAGTTATATGTACGCCATGAGAGTCGTAGCATCAACTGTTTTTCGTCTCATGATGTTCCCCCACGAAGGGAAAATCATGACGGTTGACCAAATGACTTATCACGATCCGCAAGGGCTAACGACACCCGCCAACGTTATCCCTATGATCAACACCATTGATCCACAAGGGAAGACCACACCCGCCAATGTTATTCTTGCGGTCAACACCATGGTTGACAACATACCAGCCTCCCTGTTGTTGAATGTGGGCCCTGGGTTTTTTGCCGATACCACCATGACGACTTCTTTCCCCTTAGTGTCACTACTGTCGACACCAAACGAGACTGCGAATTTGTGCATGCCCTCATCCAGTACTGTTGCACCCAAACAACAACCGCAGCCGTAGCCCCAACACCATCCGCAACCGCAACACCATCAACAGCTGCAACATCATCAGTAGTCGCAGCATCATCCACAGCCACAACATTACACGTAGCCACAACCATAACCTCATCCCCACATACAACCATCAGGGAGTTATCTGGGATCCTCCCCAGTCCACACAATTCCCTTCCTCTTTCCCCTGCCCGGTGTCATGAGCAAGCTAGTAATGGCCACCCTAAACTTACCCAAATTTACATTGGGAATTCTCGTGTGGTATATTGATCCACTAGCTCAACCACCAATTCCCCAGGTAGTCTTAACCCCCATGCGACCCATTGCGGTCTATTAGCACTCAGAATGTACCCAGGTTGTGAAAGGTAAATCCCAAGGTAACAACAAAAACCACTTTAGAAAGAAACTGGCTTTTCTTTCCAGAGAGGGATCTCTCAAATACAGATTTAACAAGGACAGATATAAATCAACACTCGAAAATTATACAGATGGTTGAAACAATACACATAACCATTGGGCAATGGAGTCACATATACATAAAGATATCACAAAGACACATGCATGAGATTTATCAAAGGTAGGATAACCATTCAATCATAGTCATTCATTTAATTTCAGGTGATACAGAAGAAATAATGAACAGTCCATCAATACAGAGCATCAAAAGATGAGTTCTATATCAACTTTAGTAGAAACATTCATAGCATATCTGAGAAAATGATCAGAGCATAAATAATATGGATTCCAACCATTCAACACTATGTTTCAGATACGAAGAAAACAAAATGGAGTGTAACATTGGAAAAAACAAACACAAAGGAAGGGAAGTATAGACTGTAATGTAAACAACACAAGAATCTCTGATAACCGCACGCATTCAACTTTGTTATTCAAGAATAGATGTCTTCAAAAAACATTCATCAACAAGATGGGTTCCAACCCCCATCACATAAAGTAAATGCAATTATATACATAAAATGATTTCTTCTTCCAAGAAGATTCATAACTGAATAACCCGCTTAATCAAAGTCTTGTAACTATATTCCTAACTCCTAGGAATAAACTACTTGCTTCAATCCTAACAGATTATTAAATTAAAATCAACTCGGTAACAAGGCCCGTCCAAGCAGCTCCTCAGCACGCAACACCTGTTTTCATGAGTGAAGGATGTACTTTGTCTTTCCAAATCTCTCTATGGCTCTCCATTGCTCCGCACTTGGAATATCATACTCAATCATTTCTAGAATAGACACCTCTAGCTCCATGTAGGCTTCATAAGACATAGCAGGCAACCCTCCCCCGATGATCAGGAATTTCTATAATACTTCTGTTGCGGCTGCAACTGTTTTCCCCAAATTTTTTAAAATTTTGGACCCCCGTTATGATTTTAATACTGTGTTGAATCAATTGGATCCGTGAATTTTGGGTCATGCTTTAATTTTGGATGATTTTCGAAGATGAACTCTCTTTCTGTTTTCAGAAATAGCTTGTGTTGGAATTTGCTGTGCGTCGAAGATTTTAGAGTCTGGTTTTTGTTAGTCGAAGATGAATCAGATCAAGTGATTTTGAAAAACGCTGTTTCGGAGGTGAAACAGTTTCAATTGCTGCCTTTTTTAAAGTTTTTATCACTTAGATCAGAGGCTGTTGTCTGTTTTGCTTCCGCCGTTGCGGCTCCCAAACCAGCTAGCTACCCGAAATAAAAAATGCTCCGCCCGCCGATGGGTGTCGCATGTCTATAGCCTTTTCTCTTCCGCCGTTGCAGCTGTGCAAAGCACTTGGCTTTCGATGTAGTTGTCCTTCCGATTTCCGATTGGAAGTTTTCCTGCCATAGCTTAGGTCTTAACTTTTCCGACTTCGATGTGCTTAAGTGTTTTCGAAGTACCCATCGCCTGTTAAGACCCGCTTATGCGGCTGTGAATAGGTCTACCCTGCCGATGTTAGCGTTCTAAGCCGCCGATGAGTTCTTTGTTTCCCGTCGTTGGTGATTTCTTTTGAGCCCGTAGGTAGAAGGGATAATAGTGTCGGTGCTTGTCAAGTTTCCTAACATTAATGCAGCGCATGGCGTTTCTTGCTGCTTAGCCATTGTGGTTGTTATAATTTAACGTGGTTTGATTATCTTGAAAATATAGTCCCAATGAATGATAAATTGTCGTTTAATTGCAGGAGCGTCCAAGAGACTATTCCGACTACTGCGGGGCGAAGTTCAGACCAAAACTGACAGGATCTCAAGGAGTGCAAGCCAAGTCGAAGGAAAAAATCAAAAGCAACAAAGGCGCAGACCTAAAAGGTTTGTCAGTTACTCAGCGGATCTTGAGTGCGCACAGAAAGGATAAAAAAGGGGGATATGAAACGTTTGAGGAACCGAAGGGTCACACATTTGGGGGGTAGCCCAAACAGTCTACTGTTTTAGTTTAAATATTGGAAAGTTAGAACATAGAGGGGATTTTTCCCAGTTAGACATGTAAAGAGATATTGTAAGAAGAACTACTTTTTTTTGCAATAAAGAATTATTGTTTGCCTGTTGGAGAAAGTTTGGTGGGACGTTCAAATGCTATGCTATGGATTAGTGAAAGATGAACTATTTCGTTTTTCCAGTTTTTGTCCATTAACTGTGAGATCGTTCTAACTCTTAGAGCCTATGTTCTTGTTTGAATGATTTCTAGTTTATTCTGTGAACTTACCACCATGAGTAATGCATGCTGTTCATAAACAATTGCCTATTTGATTGTATAAATATCTTTAATCGTTCATGTGTTGTAGGAAGGAATATCAGCTATCTGTAATTTCTCTTTATAATGCATGCACAATACACATTACTCATAAATAAGTTACAATTTGGTTCCCCGGGGATAGATAGATAGATAGATAGTTAGTTTTACTTTATTGTTGCATATGTGATTTAGATGCTTGTGAGTTCTAAGACGAGAGGTAAGAACCTGCGCATCATGTTGTGACTACTCCTTGCATCCTTTATCACCCTGCATGGTTAATTAGGCACGTGCATATCATACTTTAAGTCAAAAATACAAAAAATACACACGGTGGACTGGGCCGCAACCGGTAAAACCTTTATTTTTTGTTACTTGACCTATGGTAGCCGGACCGCAAACTGGACGGATTCCCTACACCAAACAGTCACGAGCTAGTTGGGAACGTTGACTGGGGAGAATCCCTTGCTGTTGTCGCTTGCAAATTTCTAGGCCTCAACAGTTTCTGGCGCTAGAAGGAGGGCCGCCAGTGCATGGCTAGCCGAGGAAACTCGTTTTCCCGAGATTATTCCACCGGTAACAGTTCAAAAAGCAGTGGGATTCATAATCCAATTCCAGAAGAAAGGGGTAGAGAACATTTGTTTTCTGTCGACAACGAAGTTGTTAATAATCTGAGAAGACACACCAGGGCATATGTGAAGAAGATTGGAGGATTGCCAATCATCCCTGAATTGCCCAGAAGAGAATATAAAAGGAAAGATTGTCCCATATTGGAAGACTCAGTGCTGGTTGAGGATTGGGAAGAGCTTGTAGAAACAGCCCTACAGGAAGTTGTACTGCCTTTGAATCAAGAAGGCCCAGATACTCCTCACAGTTCTCCTGCTCACACTCCTATTTTCTCACCTCCTCACTCTCCACCCAGACTCATGGCAGGCGCAAACGCCAATCAACCACCCAACCCATCGAATCCACCACCTGCCTGGAGAGCCATATCACCTTTAAACCTGACACCTCTGTTACATGATTTACCTCAAGCCTTTGAAAAGATGCTGCCCAAATTCGACCCAAGTGAAAAGATGCTAGTAGACGACCACTTGCAAAGTTTTTATTTGGCAATAGAAGGGTTAAGGGCTGGGGAGTATGAAGATGTAGTTTGCAGACTATTCCCGCACACCCTTAAAGGAGCTGCAACATCATGGTATTTTGGTTTGCCTGCGAACTCTATCCCTGATTGGGATACCTTCGAAAGGATATTTAGAAGTAAGTATGTGATCCAGAAGACTCATGCAGCCCTCATGAAAGTACTATGCGCTTTAAAGAAAGAGAGAAAAGAGAAGGTGCACAGCTTCACTCAAAGATTTGCAACATACCTCAAGAATTTTTCTGAAGCTGATAGACCTTCAGATAAAGTCCTGATCGAATATTATACTTTGGATTTAGGACTCGAGCTGGCCATGTTCGCCAAAATGAAGGCCAAGTCCACTTTAGCAGAAACTTATGAGGAGGCAGAAAAGGTAGAGGCTGAAAGAGAAAGTATCGAAGATTATCCCAAACGGTCAGGAGAGAAAGGTGTGGGGAGGAAAGCCTTGTTGTTTGCTAAGCCTAAGGAAGAGCAATCACCAGATTTTGAAAGTATGGCAAAAATGATCCAGAAGCTTTCTAACTGAATCATAGACTTGGAAAAAGAAAAGGAAACTTATAGTTCTACAAGCCCTATTACAAGAAAAGGGAGGATAACAATCAATCCCAACCTCCTCCTCACAATTCAGCATCTATGAATTTAACAGAGGTAGGAATGGACAATTTTTGCATGTTCCACCAACAGCCCCACTTTGAAAAGAATTGTCCTCAATGGATAAACTCAATGACGTTGGTTATGAATCAGCTGTTGGATTCTAAATTAACAGAAGATGGAGATGAAGAAAAAAGGGACAGTACCACTTCAATGAAAGAACAAGAAGATGAGACCATGGTTCTATGGAATTTTGTTTCATTATTCGATGCTGAGGAAGAAAAGAATTGGGGATACGAGAGCATCATGGAAACAAACGTTACAACAAGGAGCCAAGGGTCGGTTAAAGAAGATAGTCTCATACTCCCAAAAATCAAAAGGCTGCAGAAAAATGTTAAGAAATTTCAAAAAAATTCCACAGTTGATAGAATTCCCGAATTCACCATTACCAGCCAAGATCCTAAGCAGAATGATACGTTGGCCAAGCCCAATGAAGAAAATATGAACGCTGATAAACCACATCCCATTGAACCGCAGATGGATTATGACATCGTGGAAGATATAAAGAAGGTAAAGGCGAACGTTTCACTGTTTGAAATGTGTAAAGTGCCGCAACAAAAGGAAAGGCTATTGAAAGCGCTTGAAGCATCGGATGAGAGGTTGCCCGCTGACAATTGGCCTAAAGAGGACGAAGAAATCGGAGAAACCAGCATTGGAGGTAAGTCTAAGAACAAACATCCACCTTTCCTCCTCACTTTTGAAATTTTTAATCACATCGTACATAATTTCCTGGTAGACTCAGGGGCGTCGGTTAACGTCATGCCAATATCAGTCTATAAAAAGATAAATGGGCATCCTAAGCCATCCACATGGAGGGTTGTTCAATTGGACAGGATGAATGTAAAGGTAATTGGTGAGATGGAGGATGTCCTAGTCCGCTTGTCATCAAATGATAAAGTGTGCCAAGTCATTGATATCGTGGTGGCCGATATACCAGATGCTTATGGGCTTGTCCTTAGCAGAGACTGGTCAACAAAACTAAATGGATATTTTGCCTCGGATTGGTCGCATCTGTGGCTACCGTATAAAGGAAGCCCGAACCAAATTAAAATTTTGAGGGAACCTCACATGAAATACAATGTTACGCAACTTGAGGAAAAGAATGAACCAGTGGATTCTGTGTTGGGAAATTATTTTATTGAGTTGGAACCAGGAAATTACCAAGCAGAAGAAGCCAACAACACGTCAGACACCCAGCCTGACCTCCTTCGATTCTCACAGGCTGATGAAATCGACTGTAAAATAGTAGACTTAGCAGTAGGAGTAGATTCGCATGCAGTAGCGAGTGATTTCTGGACATTGTTTTTTGATGGCTCTAAGACATTAGAAGGGTCAGGGGCCGGTTGTGTCCTTATCGACCCCAAGAAGAATAAACATTTTCTTTCATGTAGATTGGAGTTTGAATGTACGAATAACACAACTGAGTATGAAGTGTTGGTGCAAGGATTGAGGAAAGCAATCGAATTAAAGGTAAGTAATCTGAAAGTTTTTGGAGATTCTGAAATAATTGTAAAACAGATTCGGAATCAAATACATTGTATTTTTCCCCACTTGAAATCTTATCAAAATGAGGTATGGGATCTGCTCAAATGTTTTAACGCATTTAATATTGTTTCAATTCCAAGACTAAAAAATACAGCAGCTGACTTGCTAGCCACATCAGCTGCTAGGCTTGTGCCTACTAATAATCGGTGCTCCGTTCAACTGCTTTTCAGGCCCTCGGTCCCTGATATGATTACCAACTTATGAGTGTTCACTGACAATCAACAGATTATAGAATGCTTAACAAATGCTGAGGTATTTAAAGGAGCAATTATAGACGATGAAGAACATCAGGTCGAGTTGAAGTATGACAATTTCATCCCTAAAGGAGTCAAGAACCTTAGAAAGAATGTTCGATATAAATGAAAAATTTAGAAGACTAGCAAACGTGAAGACTCACAGCTCATCTCTACAATTCGAGTTGATAAATTTGGGGACTGAGACAAATCCTAAATATGTGAATCTTGGAAAAAGCTGATCACTAGCAGAAAGAGATAAGTTCATCAGTCTTTTTAATCAATATAAAGATGTCTTTGCATGGACATACGAAGATCTAAAGACATACAACACCAGCATCATCCAGCATGTTATCCCGATCAAATCGGGCGTCAAACCTTATCAGCAACCTTTAAGAAAAATGCACCCAAAATTGGAACCGCTGATTCAGAGTGAAGTTAAGCAATTATTGGATGCTAGAATCACTTTTAAGGTCAGACACTCAGAATGGGTCTTGAATCTGGTACCCGTGAGGAATTTTTTTAGAGAAATCAGGCTGTGCATGGATTTTAGGAATTTAAACCGCGCTTCAGATAAAGATAACTATCCTGTTCCACCCATGGAACAACTACTACAAATGGTCTCAGGTTCTGAACTATTTTCTTTATTTGACGGTTTCTCAGGCTACAATCAAGTATTAGTAGCCGAAGAAGACAGATTAAAGACAACATTCAGGACCAGATGGGGAACCTTGGCTTATCAAAGAATTCCCTTTGGGCTTATAAACGCTGGAGCCACGTTCCAGAGGGCTATGGACATAGCTTTCTGCGGTTTGATTGGTCGTAGTGTTGTGATATACCTTGATGATATTACGATATTCTCAAAGAGGAGAGAAGAACACGCGTTCCATCTAAGGCATATTTTTGAACGCTGTCAGAAATATGGCATCTCACTCAATCCCAAGAAGTGTGTGTTCACTGTCACAGAGGGTAAGTTGCTGGGGCACGTAGTTTCAAAGAAGGGAATATCTATAGATCCGGAAAGGATCAAAGCAATTGAACAGATTCCCTTTCCCCATAATAAAAAGGGGATGCAATCATTTATGGGAACAATAAACTTCGTGTGAATATTTGTGCCTGACTTCGCTCAGATTGTCAAGCCTCTGCAGCAAATGGTGAAGCAAAGTGCACAATTCAAATGGACTGAGATTGAGAAGAACACATTTAGCAAAATTAAAACTACTGTTGCACACGCACCCTCCCTAAAAAGCCCAGATTTCGACAAAGATTTTATTTTGTATACCTTTGCATCCGATGATTCACTAGTAGTTGTGCTTACCCAACAGGAAGATGGGGGGGATGAATTCCCAATATCTTTCATGAGCACTGGTCTACAAGGGGCCAAATTAAATTACCCGGCTATTGATAAACAAGCTTACGTAGTATTCAAAGCAGTGAAACAATTCAGGCCCTATATATTAAAAAATCGAACCAAGGTGATCGTCCCATACCCAGCTGTGAGGTCAATTTTTGTACAAAAGGAGTTAGGAGAAAGAAGGGGCAATTGGGTAACAACTCTTCAAGAGTATGACCTCGAATTCAAACCAGATTCTATAGTTAAAGGGCAGGGGTTGTGCAAACTAATGACTGAACATGGGAACAATGATGAACACGCCTGGGAAGACGAGGCTGAATTACATTTGATGGATGTATGTCCTCTATTCATAGCCCCCGAATCTTGGTATAGAGACCTCGTGCATTACCTGCAGGCAGGGTTGTTACCCGAACATTGGAATTCTAAGCAAAGAAGAGCGCTGCGTCTCAAATCAGCGTCCTATCAAATTGTTGAAGGAATATTATTCAGAAAAAACTACGACGAAGTTCTTCTTAGATGCTTAGAGAAAGAAGATGCGACGAAAGTAATGACAGATTTGCATGACGGGCCTGCTGGGGGACATTTTTCAGGAGATACCACTGCTCACAAAATTCTCAGGGCCAGTTACTATTGGCCCATGCTTTTCAAAGATGCACACGCCCATGTCCGGAAGTGTGACATTTGTCAGAGGTGTGGTGGAAGACAATCTAAAGTAGCCGCACTGCTGAATCCTGTGATTATCACGAAGCCATTTGAGTAATGGGGCTTGGATATCATTTGGGAGATAAAGCCGAACTCCTCCCTACAACACAAGTACATTATGACCGCGACCGATTATTTCACCCGCTGGGTTGAAGCCATCCCGCTACGCAAAATAAATGAGGACGCGGTCATCAGCTTCCTGCAGGACCATATTATGACCAGGTTTGGAGTTCCAGTTTCTTTAGTCTTTGATAATGCTACTTACTTTTCATCAATTAAATTAACCGCTTTCGCTCATGAGAAAGGAATAAATTTGCATTATTCTGCTAATTACTATCCACAAGGAAATGGCCTGGCTGAATCCACTAACACAAATCTGATTAGAATTTTAAAGAAGACCATAATAGAAAACCATAGGAGTTGGCACTCAGCGCTACCAAATTCCCTTTGGGCCTATAGAGTCACCCCTAAGTCTTCGATAGGAGTGTCTCCGTACACCCTTGTGTATGGTAAAGAAGCCATTCTTCCCCCCAATATCATGCTACCCTCTTCCATAATAGCTCAAGAATCTAGAGGGTCGGATGATGAAGTTTTGCAAATAAGGATATATAACCTCCTGAAAGCAGAAGAGGCTCGGACTAGAGCCAGAGAGAGCTTTAAGCAACAACAAGAGGTAATAAAGAGATGGTTCGACAAACATAAGGCAGGAACAAAAGACTTTGAAGTGGGAGATTTGGTTCTCAAGTGGGATCACCCCCATGATGAGAAAGGAAAACACACGAAATTCCAGCAGTTGTGGGTAGGTCCTTTCCAGATTGCGGCGAAGCTTGGCCCTTCAACTTATAAGTTGCAAGATTTGCAAGGGTGGGAAGAGAACTTACCAGTAAATGGATTAGTTCTCAAGCCCTATTTTTCCTGAGTTGGTTTGTGTTCTTCTATTTTTGTATATAATTAATCTGGCTTGGTCATCTTTTTGAGTCTTTGAGTCATGAAGTTCAGTTTTGTTTTAGTTTAAATTTCTGTCGATTTCAAGAAAGGAGGCAAACCCGCGGTTGCATGGAAAACATTAGAATTTTGGTATGATTAAGGTTCCTGGGTATAAGACTGTATATTGCTGCTCGTCTAAAAGAACTTCTTCCAGTTTAGCAGTTTTCCCAAATAGCTATGTACGCATTGAAGTCTTGCTTAACCCCTGTGAAATAGACCAGAATCAAAAGGTATGGAATACTATTTTGAGGCTCCATCCATGTCACATTTAAAATGTCCTAGGGAGTGACAGCAAAGGGCCCATGGAAAGAAGCAAGGTAAACAGTATATTAAATACAAATGATCCGATGCCAAGAAACGAACGCCAAAAGGCAGATAAGAGTAAAAAAACTCCTATGAAAGCATCATATATCAAAATAAATGTTGAATCATATAAGTACCAAATTGCCGAAAGTTCCTCTCCGTCCGTGAGATGAAGCGTGAACGCACCCCTCACACAAAAGGACACTTGGGATAGAGGAGCCTGAATTAAAGTTCAGAAAGAAAGTCATGCAGGAGGACTCATATGAAAAGGACAAAAGTCCAAAAGCACAAAAGTGTTAAAGTGGCATGGGAATGAGGAACAAATGAATATTGCTGTTTACCATATGTTACAATCCTGTGGTGCCCAAGCTAGTAGCCACCTGAAGACACAAGTAATAATGAAACCCATCTCCAGGCCTCAAAAGAGTTATCTTGACTTAAAAAATCCTGGTTTCCACTTTCCCAAATCGGACTGTCATCAATGATTAAAGGTACATCCTTTTTCCATTTGAGAAATCCAGATAGTTGGAAGAATTCAATAGGTTCGTTTGCTGTTAAACAATCTGCTACTTAAGAAAGAATCGTCTAGAGTTCTAGGTTCACCAGGTAATCGCCAATTGTTGCGGCTGCAACTGTTTTCCCCAAATTTTTTAAAATTTTGGACCCCCCGTTATGATTTTAATGCTGCGTTGAATCAATTGGATCCGTGAATTTTGGGTCATGCTTTAATTTTGGATGATTTTCGAAGATGAACTCTCGTTCTGTTTTCAGAAATTGCTTGTGTTGGAATTTGCTGTGGGTCGCAGATGTTAGAGTCTGGTTTTTGTTAGTCGAAGATGAATCGGATCAAGTGTTTTTGAAAAACGCTATTTCGGAGGTGAAACAGTTTCAATCGATGCCTTTTTTTAAAGTTTTTATCACTTAGATCGGAGGCTGTTGTCCTTTTTGCTTCCGTCGTTGCAACTCCCAAACCAGCTAGCTACCCGAAATAAAAATCGCTCCGCCCGCCGATGCGTGTCGCATGTCTGTAGCCTTTTCTCTTCCGCCGTTGCGGCTGTGCAAAGCACTTGGATTCCGATGTCGTTGTCCTTCCGATTTTTGATTGGAAGTTTTCCTGCCACATCTTAGGTCTTAACTTTTCCGACTCCGATGTGCTTAAGTGTTTTCGCAGTACCCATCGCCTATTAAGACCCACTTATGCGGTTGTGAATAGGTCTACCCTGCCGATGTTAGCGTTCTAAGCCGCCGATGAGTTCTTTATTTCCTGTCATTGGTGATTTCTTTCAAACCCGTAGGTAGAAGGGATAATAGTGTCGGTGCTTGTCAAGTTTCCTAACATTAATGCAGCGCATGGCGTTTCTTGCTGCTTAGCCGTTGTGGTTGTTATAATTTAACATGGTTTGATTATCTTGAAAATATAGTCCCAATGAATGATAAATTGTCGTTTAATTGCAGGAGCGTCCAAGAGACTGTTCCAACTACTGCGGGGCGAAGTTCGGACTGAAACTGACAGGATCTCAAGGAGCACAAGCCAAGTCGAAGGAAAAAATCAAAAGCAACAAAGGCGCAGACCTGAAAGGTTTGTTAGTTACTCAGCGGATCTTGAGTGCGCACAGAAAGGATAAAAAAGGGGGATATGAAATGTTTGAGGAACCGAAGGGTCACACGTTTGGGGGGTAGCCCAAACGGTCTACTATTTTAGTTTAAATATTGGAAAGTTAGAACGCAGAGGGGATTTTTCCCAGTTAGACATGTAAAGAGATATTGTAAGAAGAACTACTTTTTTTTGCATTAAAGATTTATTGTTTGCCTGTCGGAGAAAGTTTGGTGGGATGTTCAAATGCTATGCTATGGATTAGTGAAAGATGAACTATTTCATTTTTCCAGTTTTTGTCCATTAACTGTGAGATCGTTCTGACTCTTAGAGCCTATGTTCTTGTTTGAATGATTTCTGGTTTATTCTGTGAAATTACTACCATGAGTAATGCATGCTGTTCATAAACAATTGGCTATCTGGTTGTCTAAATATCTTTAATCGTTCATGTGTTGTAGGAAGGAATATCAGCTATCTGTAATTTCTCTTTATAATGCATGCACAATACACATTACTCATAAATAAGTTACAATTTGGCTCCCCGGGGATAGATAGATAGATAGATAGTTAGTTTTACTTTATTGCTGCATATGTGATTTAGATGCTTGTGAGTTCTAAGACGAGAGGTAAGAACCTGCGCATCATGTTGTGACTACTCCTTGCATCCTTTATCACCATGCGTGGTTAATTAGGCACGTGCATATCATACTTTAAGTCAAAAATACAAAAAATACACACGGTGGACCGGGCTGCAACCGGTAAAACCTTTATTTTTTGTTACTTGACCTAAGGTAGCCGGACCGCAAACCGGACGGATTCCCTACACCAAACAGTCATGGGCTAGTTGGGAACGTTGACTGGGGAGAATCCCTTGCTGTTGTCACCTGCAAATTTCCAGGCCTCAACAACTTCAAAATCTTCTGTCAGCTTATCTACGATGACTTTTCCTGTCAGCCCTTTTTCCAAATCGTCAAATTTAGAGTGATCCATATAGTTTCGTACCAACAGGCTATGATAATGCTCTTGAGAAAATAGTCATCCCTCCTCATCCCAAAAAGAAGGAATGCCATCTTCAAATAGTTCTTTAAAAGCCTGCTTGAAGTCATTAACTCGTGAGATCATTTCATCAGCCTTGTCTTGTACTGTCTTCATTAGGTGATGTTTATGAATAAACCTTTTTTCCCACAGTACCATTACCACTCTGTCTTTGACTCCTATGTCATGTAATTTTTGGTATGTTAATGAATTTAAGAAATTTAATGCATTCTGAGCTGTGCCAAGGGGTTTCCTCTCCATCGTTTCATTTACTAACTTCAGTCTTTGATTGGCCAAATTGATCAATATGCTTTGATCATCAATGAAGTTCAAATAATGCCTGAATTTAGTAATTTCTACAGATAATGTATCCCAAATTATGTGCTTTTCTCCCTGGAGAGGACCCTTTACTATGTTCCTTTCTTTCAATTCATTAAATTTCTTCTGTAGCTGACTTTTATCTTGCAATATCTTATTCTTATTTTTAGTTACTTTAGCTAGCTCAGATTTGACTTTTTCATTTTCCTCCTTTAATTCTCTTATCTCTTCATCTTTCAGGCTGACTTGGGACATGGGCACTAGTAAGTCATCTGCAGAAAAATAATTTAAAGGTTTTTCAATATTCACAATAGTTAAGTCCTCATAAGTGGGAGTCTGGATCATTAGTTCCTCCATGGTTTCTTTTTCTTCATTTTGATCCCTTTCCAGCAGTGAAATCTGTGCTATTAAATCGTTCCATTCTGCTTGCCACTTATCCTTTTCTTCTTGTAATTTTACAGTCTTTCCTTTATACTCCATCATATCTTGATGAATCCTGTCCTTTTCCTCTTGTAATGCTAATAATTCAGATGATTGAACATGTTCTATACTTGGGATCTTCAGCCTTTTCTTCAATACCTGGAGGGCGTTGTCTTTTTCTTCTAGGAGTCTTTTGATTGCCTGGGTGTTACCTGTTTCATTTCCTGAGCTTATGATGTCTGCTTGCAGCTTTTTTATTTGAATGGAATTAGCCTTGTTTTCAACCTTCTCATGTTTTAACTGAACTTCCAACTTGTCAACCAAAACTTGTAACTTATTAATTCTTACCATAGCATGCAATAAATCTGAATAAATAATGTCTCCCGTTTGTTTATGTAACTGCATTTTATCTGGCACACTGATTTTGTCTAATCTCACTTCCATTTCTGACATCTTCTTATCACTCACCATAGCCAATTTAAAAGTATTTCTTTCTGAGTCCCGGGTAGAAATCAAGGAAGTTTTTGGATTGTTTAAACTTCTCACCTGCGGTAGTAGATTCATTGTTTCTTCTAGGGACTGCTTTTGCTTCTCCACATAACTAGTCATGAGCTCTTCTTTAGACTTGAAAACTGGGCCTGATTCTGTATTATCTACACCTTCAAAAGAAAATTGACTCACCTGTACAGACTTTGTAGGAACCAAAGCAACTCTTTTTAAATCATCTGAAATAATTTCACTTAAAACTTTATCATCTTGAAACAACTTGGCCTTTTTATGTGAACCATCCTCATCTATCTGCATACTTTCAACTCTAGAAAGACTTCTTTTAACCAAAGTATTAGAAACATATGTCACTTGAGATACTGCAACCGGTCTACTGCTTGTATTTTCATCAGATCCTAGAATTTCCATAAAGCAAAACAAATTGGCCATTTCATTCAGACCTTCAACAACTTGGTGGTCAAATGGATTATTTTTATTTGCCTGTTTTCTAAGTGAAATTATATGATAGGGGTCATAATTTACCCTTTGCCTCCTTTGAAAGTCCATGTTTTCCAACAATTTCTCTATAAACACTAGGGCTCCCTTGTTTAAAAAAATAAAAGAACCAACTTTAAGAGGGAACTTAATATTGGAAGATTTCTTGAAAGCCCCAAAATGTTCCTCCTCTGCTTGCAATCTCTGTCTCATATAGTCCAATGCAAAAATCCTGGGAGTAAGGAAAGCAGGCAGTCTATAGGGTTCTCCAGTAAAACCATATATTCTCAAAACAGTGAAGTCCTTATACAGGAACCAATCTCCGACCCTATCCTCAGGTGAGGATTGCATCATGCTTTTCATTTCTTCTAATACCCAGGGTAGCACTTCATCAAACAACATCTTGTATATTTCTGACATGATAGAATTTGCAAATTCAAACATGTTGATTTGCTTGGGCAAATATGAAGAGAATATGGTACTTAAAAACTGCAATTCGGTGACATTCAAACATAGTAACATGTTCAGTAAATAAGTTTGAAACTTGAAGAACCTGACTTTTGGAAACTCACTCAATTGGAGATGTATAGCTTCGGCTAGATACTCGTCTAAACTGAAGACATGAACTGACTGAGACTCAGAACTCAT
Source organism: Pseudotsuga menziesii (assembly GCA_001517045.1). NCBI lineage: Eukaryota > Viridiplantae > Streptophyta > Pinopsida > Pinales > Pinaceae > Pseudotsuga > Pseudotsuga menziesii. Next base: position 50,246 of record LPNX010749759.1, on the reverse strand, counting down.
TGAACTCATTTTTAACAAGAAGCCTAAGATGACTTCATTGACATGACAGTCATCATCTAGACCCAAGACTTGACAGACTAAAGACACAACTAATTGTACTTCATCTCTGAAAATGTGGGCATGATATGGCAGAAAAAGACCATCCAGGGACTGACCCTCGTTAAGAATGCTTGACAAGAATTTACAACGAACCTCAATTTCACAATTTTTGTACACTTCAGCTAAAACGGACTCGTTTACAAACTCACGACCATCGGGTTAATTGTCGGGCAAGTTCAGGTTTTCACGGATGGCCTTTGCATCAATTTTACACAGTATCCTAGACGTAGACTGACTTACAATAACTCTCTCAGAAGAAGACTAGTTAACTGCACACCACTTGGCAAACTCGGGAAAATGTAGGGTCTGCTCAACAACAAAATGATACAAAAACGATTTACAAGCATTTAAAATGTCCTTGCCCTGCGAATTGTATCGCCATAACCTTTCTTTGATAACAGATACACTATCCACAGACAAGAAAGGATCATATACTCCTCTATCCCTGTAAACCAGGTATTCTTCTCTCTCGTCCAAAATACGGTTAAACCCTTGTAAATCTTTCCCTTTATCCATAACACAGACAACAATGGTAATTCGACGGATGAATTTCGGGTATTCAGGACTTACCTGTTACTGTGACTGCATATATTCAAGGTTGACTGTTAAAGGGTGGTGAGCAAGCAGTCCTGTTCATTCGTCCGGTGCAAATAAAACATAGTTCTTCGAACAAGTCAACTCTACTTATATAGGAGCCCACTCCGGAGGCCCCCTTTATCGGTTTTCTCCAAACTGCTTTTCCCCGCGGAATGCACCACAAATTGCCGTGTGTATCGTGGTTTCCATTCCGCTACCACTTTTTTCCTCCAACCATCGCGCAACTCCATCCTTCGGATCCGTTAATGACCGTCGATGCGTTTTCCCTTTATTTTCTAGCCGTCGGATGAGCCTACACGTACCCATTCCGCTGGGCTCCTTCATTTTAACGAACGTGCAAGTTGACGGAGCGGACTTCGCGCTGATCGTAGATTTGTCGGGCTAGATTTGTGAACGTTGATATTCATATCTTGTTGAATACCCCCATATGTCCTTATTCTCCTCGCATCTTCATAAAGCGGACACATTGTAAGCCATCGATCTCCATTTCTTTGCTTTACGCCGTTGGATGCCGTGATAATTCATTGCTTACGCGCCCCTTATTACACTTTCACACCATTATATTTAACCAAAGTTTTCAAGCAACTATTATTTCTTCTTTATCATGGTTTCTTCGACCCTCTGCTAGGTAGAGGTGTTAACACGGTCAAATCTCATCCTCCACTCAGCCCGTAAAAACCAACCACCACACCCGCACCCACACCGCCCCACCCAAAAAGGTCTAGGGGAAAAAGTGCAAAAGCTACTGCTGAACCTTGACAGATCCCACTTTGTGCCATCTGTAGAGAACACGACCATCCAACTCAGAACTGCCCCAATATTCCTATAATCTGCACCCATATGGATGCCATGGATACAATGAAAAACCTCCCCATGGTTGAACTTCCAAGCGCGCCAATAGTGAGAAACGAGTCATTGAGAACAAACCGTGCTTGCGCCCTTTGTGGATTGTATGGACACTATTCTCACCATTGCCAAGACTTTTCTGAGTTTCGAATGGCTTTAGCTGACCTTTAACAACATTCCCTTGAATCTGAGATCACCCTGATCGAAGAATTTCACCCCCCACCTCCTTATTTGGACACCATGTCCATTTACATGATGTCCAGTTCTACTGACCCTCTTGTCTCCACCACCAACGATGGTCCATCAGACCCGTCTCTTTGTTGCTTCTGCAATGATGAGGAGATGCTTGAAGCCTCAACCACCCTGGAATACCCATGGGACGACATGCACCATCGCTCATTCTTCCTCCTCAAAGAACTTGTGTTGCAGTCAGACCAGTTTTTTATGGAAACCAAAGATTTCATTCATGGGAAATTAAACTAGTTCAAAAACCCCATTCCAGCACCAAACACCTTCGAAGAAGGGAACATGGCCAACATCTCACCAACCATCAAAATCAACATCTCAACCAATCCCGAGGTTGTTGAAGAAATTATGCTGGGGGCATCCTGCTCCCTGGAAGAGGTTGCTGCCTACAAAGCTCTCTTCCAAGAATTCCGCAACATATTTTCCTGGTCTTACACTAAAATGCCTGGGTTGGATCCATCCATCGTGGAACACCACATCAGCACATGGCCTGATGTGGCCCCCATATGCCAAAAGAAATGGCCCATCCATCCTTCCAAAGCGGCCGCAGTCAAAGCCAAAATAGAGAACCTGGGCATAGCCGGCTTCATTTACCCCATTGCGTATCCCACTTAGGTTTCTAATCCTGTTCCTGTGAATAAAAAACATGCTACCATCTGCGTTTGCACAAAATTACATGATCTAAATGGGGCGTGTCCCAAAGACAACTTCCCAACACTCTTCATTGATCAGATTATCGATGCATGCACCGGACATGAGGTCTTTTCCTTCATGGACGGGTTTTCCGGATATAACCAAATCCAGATCCAGAAAGAAGATCGTTACAAGACTGGATTCACAACTATGTGGGGAAAATTCACCTATCGAGTAATGCCCTTTGGTCTGAAGAATGCTGGAGCCACCTTCCGGCATGCCATGACACACTATTTCCATGACCTCATCCAGATCATGTTGGTCTATCTGGACGACCTCATTGCATGGTCACAGAAACAAGCACAACACATAGATGACTTGCGGCAAGCCTTCCTACGATGTCGCAAGTACAAAATCCGCTTGAACCCTTTCAAGTGTGTTTTTTGTGTCCCAATAGGCCGTCTCCTAGGGTTCATCGTGTCACACAAAGGAATGACTGCTGATCCCCTAAAAGTCCAAACCACTTTCCCTCTAACGTCACCTCTTTAAGTGATGTGCAGTTCATCTTGTAATATAGTCTTGTCCCTTTTTGTTTTACAACATTTTTACCAAAAATCAAAAACCCCCGATTTAGGGGCAGCACCATTAGCTGCTGGTTCAGAGTCACCTGGAGCCTGTTTGAGACACCCCTCACACCTTTGGGCTCAAATTTCTATCTCCTTATGAGACCATCGTCTCATGTTTAACAAATAATTTTCAGTACCACTTCCTGGAAGTTACCTCGATTTACGAGCCACATCATGGTGATGCAAGTGTCTTCAGACCTGTACTTGCATCACACTTGCCTATCACCACTCATGCGGGTTCTCGGGCCACTGCTCGTTAAGGAGCATCATTTTGTTTTTTAACACATAGCTATCTACTCCGTCCATCACACCTTATGCAGATCTCTAGACCATTGTTAGAAAGACAGATCATTTCCTTTGCATGTATTTGGCATATAACTACCTCCGAACTTGCACTCACATCAGATGTAGTCAAGTCTGTCCACCACAACTCACACACGAATAGCCTGACCTCTGTCCGAGAGCCACCTCGATTTGCGTGCCTCTACCGCACCAACTTGTGTGCCTTTTCCACACCGACTTGCGTGCCTCTGTCGCAATCTATCCCATGCATGTATTGGTATGTTTAAGAGCCACCTGCTCCATCCATATTGTGTGGATGACCTTTGGACCACTGTCCATCGTCCTGACATGGGGCACTGCCTGTGCCACCGCAATTGGTTGACCATACTAGAGTTTATTTTAAGCTCTTTTCTGACTCCTAAAAGAATGAAAAGATGGCCGAGCACAACTGCTTCCTTTATCGCTCGTTAAAGTATAGGAAAGGGTGTCTACATCGTCCTGTTTATCTCCTTTTGCGGACTATGTAGACCATCAAATGAAAAGGACCACCTTGGCACATTCAAGCCAATACCGTTCCCCTCTGCATACTTTTATGCTTTCTTGGGTAGAGGGGCTGAAATTTACGAAAAAGCTCACCACGGGTTGTCGTCGAGCTCTTTTCCATCCTTCTTAGCAAGAAAATATTGCCGAGCAAACTTGGCTTCGTTCATGCTTGTAAAAGTATCTGAATGATCGTCCAGTCAGTATAGGTTTAACCTTTACTGAACTGACTGGACTACCAACGGTAAAGAAGTCTCCCATCCCCTAAAATGATGGGTGAGCTCTCCTATGTATACTTTTATCCTTTTTTCAGGCACATGAGACTACCAACGAAAAAGAGCCCCCACTGGATTCTTCTTCGTGCTTTCAGACTCTCTAAAATTGAAAGCACCATCGAGCATTTACTTTCTTGGGCTCGCCAAAAATCCACGAGATCGTACCACAATGGTGTCTCTAGACACCACCCCACATAAAACAGTTTGGAAGCATTCCCACTTTGGGTCACCTTTGTTCAGAGTACTCTGCAATGTGTCTTCCTTGGATCCCATCAATATCAAAAGTGTCTACCTCCCCCAAATATTTCCCATCTGCAATGACATTCCCAGTATTACAGCTATGATCCCATTCCCATGAGTCAGTTTCATTTGCTGCCTGGTCCGCCCTACTGTCATACTCTGAACAAAGGAAGCTTGAGTCTACTACACTCCCTCTACCCCTATTCAACTCTTTCCCTCCCCCCCATTCAGTGGGTTAGTCCTCAGATTGTCTCACTTCTTTTGGTTATCTCCCTCGCGCTTCTGGTCAAGGAAACACCATTGCCTTGACCTGGGGTAGGTCTCTCTCTGTCGATGACAACACACATATTCTAGAGGATAGACCCAAAGGTCCCTGTATATTGGTTTCATTAACCTCATTGATGAGTTCCTTGTACCACTTGAGAGGAGTCCTTAGTGCCTCTCGGGATGGTTGTTTCTCACGTGCTCGACTCCAACTACATCATCGCACCGTTGAGATTCGTACAAGGTATTGGTCCATGCAGTATTTGGTCGAAGACCCCAGATGTCACTTGACTCTAGCACATTGATGAGTCTATTCAAGGGACCTAAAATAGGTTTATGTCCCTTGTGATTTCCAGGTTGCGTTGGAGACAGTGTTCAGAAGCCCCAATAGTGCTTCTATATAGATTTATGATTGATGCAACATACTTGTACCACAAAGACTCTGACTCTCCATTAGTGAGTCTATACAGCTATGTACCATTCCAGATCCAGCAGCCTATTAGTCATGAAGATATAGCATTCCATAAGAATTCCATGGGTCCAATGTAGCAGTTCTTCATATCAGTATTGTCTTCAGCCTCTCATTGAGGCAACCACTATGTATCATTAGTTGTACATGATCGGCTCTTGTATTATAGAGCATAGATCACATTATTCTTTTGACATTTTTACGAGCATGGGGATGCCCGCCTCATCCATATGCATGTCACACATTATTTGTATCTCACCCATTGATGGGAACCATATTAATACAAAAACCAATAGCCACCATGCCGCAACCCAGGAAGCACCACCTCTCCACAGAAAATCCTATGATGTCCGCCGGCCATACGATGAGCTCCTGCCCTCACACATTAGGGGACAATATGTTAACCCAAAAAATCCCTCACTCAGCTCTACATGGCCTACACCACCCAAGGACACCCATGCATGACCCTCATTTGACCCCATTTGACCCCATTTGACCCCCACACCCTCAAGAAGGCTTAAAAACATGAAAAGGGGATTTAAAACCCCTAAAAAGAGCCTAAATAGCTTTCATAGGGGCTAAAGCCTCCAAAAAGGGGCTAAAACCCCTCAAAGGAGCCTAAAACCCTAAAAGGAGCTAAAGATTGAGCGAAAGGGGCTTAGAACCCTAAATAAGCTATAAATAGAGTGGTCGGGGTCACTATCAAAACATTCCTCCCTTGCATATTGTTATGCTGCCCGAGTGGATGCCTTGAGACCATTCGCCTCTCAAGCCATTCACACTCCCTTTCATCCATCCTCCCATTGAGCCATAGCTCCCCCATTCTCAAGAGAGAGGTGCTTCTCCAAGCTAGGGCATGGTGGCCTATTTCCACCAAGAGGTATAAGCTTTGTTAATGTCATGTTTTATTCTAGTTTTTTCTAACTTAGTTTTCTTGCAGGTTCATTTTATGTTCTAACAAGTTGTATGTAGGTTCCTAGAGTCTAACCTTGTGTGCAGGGTTTCCATTTCTTTCTTTTTTGTTCTCTTTGCTTCAATTCTGCTTCGTTTTTATTGCATTATCATCAGGAATCCTATCCTTCTATCCTATAGATAGAAGGTAGTCATTCTTGCCCTATAGTAAGGGATAAATCCCTGCTACACACCTTATCATTCTTCATGTCATCCACGACATATTTCATTTCATCCATCATGATCCTTTGTATCAGGATGTCGTTATCCTTTTTTTTAACGATCCTTAGGAATAATTCCATAATCTCATTCTCTGAATTGGAGCCAGGCTCTATTGTGTATATTGCGCTGAAGTGACGGGTAGCTTCCACTTTGATTTTTTCAAAATACTGGATAACTTGGTCATGGACGTGAATCTCATGCACAACTTTGTAGTTCTTCCTTGCCTCTGACTATTTGTGAAAAAATCTAGTGTTCTGATCCCCAGCCTAGAGCTAGAGACATCTGGCTTTCTGTCTCCACAATTTTGCCTCCTGCCTATAGGCAATGTGTAGCTCTTGTTGCAGTTTAACTTCCTTTTTTAGGTCCACCTCTGAGATCGGATTTGTCTCCATGGCGATTTGGTGGGCCTCTAGCATAATCCCGACTTTTATTTTTTTATTTATATTTATATTTGGAGTTTCTACAGATTTTTCCCATGTCTTGAGCGCCTTCTTTACTCTACGTAGTTTTTCTTCCCATGCATAGAATGGAGAGCCCGTGACCGGAGCTGACCACACTTCAGCAACTATTCCCAAGAAATCATTGTGAGAGACCCACAAAGGGATGAATATGAAGGGTATAGGGCCGAGGTTCTGGTCTTTCCTCATCTCGAGCATGACATGCTTATGATCTGATCCCCGAAACGTCAGGATTTTGGAAGAATGATTCATTCCCAGAAGGAGAAAGGAGTCTTGGACCAAAAATCTATCCATCCTAGCAGCTATTTGCCCTGGCCCTAGTATCTTATTATTCCAGGTGGACTTTCCTTTAACCAGAATGACATCTGATAGATCCCAGTCAAGAATAATTTCTTTAACTTGCTCCCTTATAGGATCTCTGACCAACGATCCTCCTCTTTTTTCAGCTTGATTTAAAATGACATTAAGGTCTTTGGGTAGGATGAAATTTCCTAGGCAGGTACATAAATGTTAAAGAGTACTACCTAGATATTACATTCTTTTTGCAACCACATAGTTAGAATCCAATGAGATCTATGCTTGACTAAACCTAGTTCGAATTTATAATCATCCTAGAGCGTTCCTATTGCTCCGGAGGTTCCCCTGGAACTGATTGTAGTTCCTCCTCCTTTCTTCCAAAAGTTTGCACTTACTTGGAGAAATGTATCTTTCTCCATCTTGGTCTCCTGGATCAATAGGATGTCTGGTTGGGATAATCTAATCAAGTCTTTCATAGCTTCTTCCTTAACTTTGTTGCCCAGACCTCTACAGTTCCAGGAGAGGACATTCATTACTTACTTTTGGTAGACAAGGGGATCCCTTTCTGGAATTGCCCTTGTTGACGAGTGTTTTTGGGATTTCGAAGAAGGTTTTCTAAGGTTAACTGAGAGCCTTGTAGTTTATCCTTGTATGTGCCTTTCTCCCTCACTTCTTTGGTTGATTTCCTTCCTCTTTCCTTCTTCTTGCTTGGCATAGCCATCTCGATTTCTCCTTCCTCTTCTTCCTCTTCCTCGGTATCAGATTCCTCCTCTGATTTATCCTGGTTTCCCCCTTCTTTTACCCCCTCTGCTCCTGAATCTGACTAGATCAGTGAGACGTTGTCTTTCTCAGACTGGTCTGATAAGGAAACTTCTTTTTCTGGGTCCTTATTCTCTCCATTGTTGGATTTCTCTTCTGTAACAATAGGTCCACCCCTTGTCTCATTGGCCTTACCTTCTGGTGGGGTTTTCCTTTGTACATTTTTTTTCCACTTCTTTCCTTTGCACTTCTCCACTTTTTGCTTTTGTCTTGCTCTTCTTTAATGTTTTACATCTTTCCTCCTTTTCCTGTTGGTACTCATGCTTTTGCGGGCAGCTACGGTAGAAGTGCTTATATTCATGATACCCTCTACACTTGAATGGTAGTTGTTTGTAGTCCAACTTTTGATAGTGATACCAGTTTCCCATTGTGAGATTGATTGCCTCCAGTAATCCAAATTCTAGATCCACCTCCACACAGATGTGGGCACAGGCATATTGATCTTTTGGGCTTGCCATGTTGATATACCTCCCTTGGGCGTTTCCAATTGCTTTGAGCGATTTTGGGTTCTAGAAATGCATTAGTATGTTTGGGAGCCTAACCCAAACTGGGATGGCTTTGGGAATATCTGCCTCGGGATCGAAGTCCAACGTCTAGCCATTCAGGTAAATTCCTTGCGGACCCATGAAATAGGGTCCATTTCAGAAGATTGGATCCTTGTCATCCTTAGATTCAAATTCAAACAAGAAATATCCTTGACCCACTGAGTAAGATGCAACATTTTTTGAAATCAAAGGTCTCCAATTCCTCTGAACCCAGGTCTTGGTGGTTTTTGGTGATGGCCAGAGTCTAGTGAATTTCCCAATCAACGCCGGTATTCCAACGAGAGTTCCACGCGGATAGTGTCCTCCCGCGGTAGAGAAACAACTGGTGCATCCTCAATCTGTTTGACGAATTTCAGAGGGGATCCCTTAGAGACCCTCTTGCTTTGCTCAGCGGCTAGTTTCTCGAACACTTCTGATAAAGGGGCAGAGGGCGGCCTGAATTTGCCCTCCTTAGTCCCCATTGGATCTGAGCACTCCTCTATACCCCAGATCCTTTTCCCCTTAAGACAACTACTGATCTAGCTTCAATCCAATCTTGCTCAAACCGATCCCACCTGCAACAATCCCAATCCCAGGAGGGATCTCACAACCACAAAATGTGAACTTCAATTGCATGCAAAGAAGCTGCTCAGATTACCACTGCATGCTAGCTCATGGCTCCTCTGCACAATCTTAACTCTCTAACCTGCATAACCTGCAGCGCAGGCCTGCCTGCCACCAGAGCCTTCAAGAATCCAAGCAATCTCGGCTCTCAGCATACGAGCAACCCACAGACCTTCGAATCTCCAACTGAATGTTAACTGATTTGAACTGAATATTAATTGACTAAACTTAATGTAAATTGACTTGAACTGACTGAACTGATTGTGAACTAATTGAACTAAACTAAAACTTCAATTGAATGCACGACCATAAATTTAGGAGAGTAATTGAATGTATTTGGAGCTTTAACACTTAGTGCCATCCATGCACGGTTTATATTTTTAACTTTTGGATTGATCTCTTTAGTTAGATTATACATGTTGATTGATAAACATTAAGCTCTTCTTTTCTTAATCAATTACATTCATATTTTACTAAAGCTTTATAACTTGAGTTCACTCAGACATTTGCATGGGCAATTCAAATTTCTCTTTCTCTATGATTTTATCTCATTATCATTAAATAATTAATGCATAATCCATATGTTTATTATTTATCCATCTTATCGTATCATACTCAGAAGAATTATTCCATACATCTTTATAATCATATATACTACCCCGATCCATATAGCCATATGCTAACGTAGTTCACTCTAGGGGTAGCTAATCCCTGAAGGAGACTCATAACACTCAGTGACCATGACTAGCAATATATCACATAGTATAACCACCTCAACAAATGGAGGTCCACAGTCTTGGTACAACACAAGACTTCAATCTTGATACAACACAAGATCATCTCCACAAGTGGAGATGCATTCTCACAGGGTATTTTTTATGAGAATACTTTACTTGATATTACTCACAAGTCTAGTATTGATATTACTCACAAGACTCAACTTTATATTACTCACAAGCTTTACAATACAACATCACCACCTCAATCATATGAGGATACATATGACATGATATGGCTCACAAGTCTTGTTGGAAAGTCAAGTAATACTCAGGGGGGGGGTGAATCAATATTTAGTTTTCTTTAAAATTTTATCACCTTATTTAAAAAATAACAATAGAAACAGAACACATAATTTTAATGTGGAAAACCCACAAACACTTTCTATTACTGCAAAATTGTATTTACAAGTATTTTGCAAGCACCAACTTGCTGGATGGTACAATGCCCAATATTAAAAGCTACAACTGAAGGATGCACCCACACCATATTTACCACCAACCACTGGAAGGAAGCTACGACTTCCTACATGCCTTTGTTTCCTGCCCTTGCGTCTCCTTACCACCCTTAGATGATTATGTGTTCTATATTTTTTGTACACTTTATGATTTGTAATCCATGTGTGTAGAGACACTTATTTGAAAGGCTAAAGCCTTGTTTATATACCTTCAATTGTGCCTCTTTGTTTAATAGTCACAACTCTTCATCGTGACCCTTTTACAAATAGAATTAATTTAGAATTACCTTATCTGTTTAAACTTGCGAGTTTTAACAGTATGATTATGAAATATTTTGACTTCACAATCCAAACTTAGACGGGTCAACGTCCGACTCTATTATCCTTTGAGTTACAGTATGTCGATATTTTCAATTCTAAATCCGACTGATCAATTTTGATGTCGATAATCAATCTCAAATATACACTGCATATTCCAATGTTTATGACCCCGCCATTTTAACTTCGACTTTGTCAATTCCGATGTTGAAATCTGATTCCAACTTGTTAATTCAATATTGACCTAGACTCTGCCGACTCCAAATTTCTGACTTCGACTGCTCTGACTTGTCTGTGACTCAACTGACAATGGTCGACTTCGATTGACAATGATTGACAAATGATCAAATTCAACTGAAAATGCTCGACAATAGGTCAACTTCGAATGATAGAGACTTGAACATAATACAATAAGTTGAAAGCAATGCTCAACATTAGGTCTTCTAGATTGAATTCAACTGATAAAGACTCAACCATAATACAATAAGTCGATACCAACTTAAATGGTTGACAATAGGTCGGCTAGGTCGACTTTGACCATAATACAATAAGTCGATACTAAATTTCGATATCTTCGACTAAATATGGTGACAACCGACTTGCTATCATTTTCCTTTGTTATTAATTAACTTCTTTGACATCAATGACAATCATACTCAACAATATACCCCTTTTTCATTGATGACAACCATTCTCCAAATTTCTCCCCCTTTGACATTAATGACAAAGGATCTCAAAACTCCCCCTGTTATCATTTCTCCCCCTGCCAACTGTATTCACCTTTTGTGACAAGGTACAATTTCTAGTTTATCCTAAGGACGAGAGATAACCCCCAACTTCTGTCTGAGATAGACAAAGGACCCTCGAGACAATGGTTTAGTAAAGATGTCTGCAATTTGTTCCTTTGTATCAACATGCTCTAATTTGACAACATTTTGTGACACTTGTTCTCTTAAAAAGTGATATTTTTATTGGAATGTGCTTAGTCTTGGAATGCATAACTGCATTTTTGGATATGTTTATAGCACTTGTGTTGTCACAGTTTATTACAACTGGGTCCTCATATTTCACAAGTATATCTTCTAATATTTGTTTCATCCATATGACTTGAGTACAACATGATGCCGCAACAATATACTCAACTTCTGTTGTCGAGAGTGAAACACAATACTACTTTTTGCTAGTCATGATACCAAGCAATTTCCCAAGTAAAATGTTGCCCCATTGGTGCTCTTTCTATCATCAACATTGCCTTGCCAATCTGCATTAGTAAATGGCTTCAGAGTGAAGTCATTTCCTTTTGGATACCACAAACCATACTTCATAGTTCCTTTTATCGAGGTTGCATTGTAGGGGGTGGTCACACTGAAATTTGATCCCTCTAAAGTGGAGGTCATTGTAAGTTGGCCTAATCCAAACAATGTAACTGATGTAAGAAATTTTTTGGGAGAAACCCAATACTGGAGGAAGTTCATTGCAAACTTCTCCTTCATAGCTTATCCATTACATTCTTTGAAAAGCATGATCAAAGTCTTTCAGTGGGAAGGAAAAGAACAAAAATCCTTCAACACTATGAAAGAAAAGAACAACACAACTCCAGTTCTTGCACTGTTGGATCTACAACAACCATTTGAGATAGAGACTGATGTTACTGATTATGCCATGGGGGCAGTCTTAATGCAACATAAAAAAACAATATGTTATTACTCTGAAAACATCTCTAACACAATAATCAACTATCCTACATATGATAAAGAATTTTATGCATTAGTACAAAGTGTAAATAAGTGGAAACATTACCTAATGGGCAAGTAAACACTCATACATACTGATCGTCAACCACTACAATATCTTCAATCACAAACTAAGCTACACCAATCAAGGAATTTTAGGTGGATGGGTTTTCTTCAACAATTTCATTTAGTTATTAAGTATAAGAAAGGAATTGAGAGCAAAGTTACAGATATGTTATATGGACCTCCAATAAGTGCTTCTATTGTCACTCAACAAATCCCTTTCGTACATTCAAGTTATGTTGAACAATATACTAAGGATGAAGACTTTAAAGAAGTATATGAATCACTAAGCATGGCTATCAAAGTAAATAATTGAATTATCATATTCATGAAAAGTTATTGTATCATCTTGGAAAAATATTTATTCCACAAAGTGCTAGGGTGCATGTCATAAGAGAAGCTCATACTTCTCTCATTTCAGGACATTCTGGAGTAGGAAAAATTGTAGCACAATTGCAAAAGTTTTGTTATTGGCCTAAGATGAATAATACCGTGTCCAGTTATGTAAAAGGATGTGTTATGTGTGCAACAAGTAATCCAAGTAACGGAAATTTATGCTTGTACACTCCACGCCATGTTCCTTCTCATTGATCCGAAAGTGTTTCAATGGATTTTGTAGGAGGGCTACCAATGTCTAGAAAGGGACACGATTACTTGTATGTTGTTGTGAATAGGTTCAACAAAATGTGCATTCTAATGCCTTGTAAAAAGAAAATCACAGCTGAGTTGACTGCTCATTTGTTCTTCCAAAATATATGGGTCCATTTTGGACTACCTACTATTATATATGATCGAGATTCCCGCTTCCTTGGGAAATTTTGGTCATATTTATGGGAAATTATGAACACAAATATAAATAAAAGCACAACATTTCATCCACAAATCGATAGACAAAATGAAGTGGTCAACTAGACTATTGTACATCTTTTTTGAGGTTATTTTGACAAGCATACTAAGCTTTGGGATGAGCAGTTGCATTATGTTCAACATGCCTACAACAGAGCTATACACTCTTCAACACATAAGTCTCCATTTGAGACATGTTTTGGGTATTTACCAAAGTATCCCTTAGAGTTTGCTTCTGGGAAGGATTCAATGGAATATGGACAAGTTGATGTGTATAAAGCTTTGAAGTTTATTCAACAGATCCAGTTGATTCATCAAACAGTGTAGGAACAATTGGAATCAAGTCACGCCAAGTATAAAGAAAGACATGACAAGCATTAGGTGGATCATCCTTTCCAAATTGGTGATCGAGTATGTCTTCATATCAGCAAAGACCGACTCCAAGGTGAAGGTAGAAAGTTGAAACCTATTAGGTAAGGACCTTTTACAATTTTGGATAAATTTGGTAATAATTCTTTTCGGTTATATTTTTCTCCTTATATGCAAACATATTCCATTGTTAATGTGGAACACTTGAAATTATATGAGCCTTCTATGATTGTGAACCAAGATGTGCATCTTATTCGGGGGTATTGTGCCAAGAATCCCAAGCATTCAGATGAGTAGTTGCATTATGTTCAACATTCATACAACAAAGCTATACACTATTCAACACAAAAATCTCCGTTTGAGACATGTTTTGGGTATTTACCAAAGTCTCCCTTAGAATTTGTTTTTGGGAAGGATTTAGTCGAATATAGACAAGTTGATGCAAATAAAGATTTGAAGTTTATTCAACAACTCCAAATGATTCATCAAAAAGTGCAGGAAGTGTTGGAGTTAAGTTAGGCCAAGTATAAAGAAATACATGACAAGCATCAGGTGGATCATCATTTCCAAATTGGTGATGGAGTATGGCTTCATATTAGCAAATACCAACTCCAAGGTGAAGGTAGAAAGTTGAAACCTATCAGGTATGGGCCTTTCACAATTTTGGATAAAGTTGGTAATAATGCTTTTCGGTTAGATTTGCCTCCTTATATGCAAATATATTTCGTTGTTAATGAGGAAAACTTGAAATTGTATGAGCCTCCTATGATTGTGAAACAAGATGTACAGGTTCAAGTACCTCATGTTGATGAGTTTGCTCCTGAATATCTCAATGCAATTTAGGAAGATGTTATACTTGATAAGAAGGTTAGGTATTCAGGAAGGGGTGACATGGGATTTCTTTATGTGGGGATCAAAGGAATACATCCATGAAAATCATGGTGGCTAGAGACCGAAAGAGTGAGGGAGTTATACCCTCACCTATTTTTTTAATGATTTCATGCTTTTGGTGGCCCAAAAACTTTCCAGTGGGAAGGTTTCATCCAGGAGGATATCAAAGATCAATCAAAATTAAAGTCTTCAAAATGTTAATAAAAAATTACAGATGTGTAGATCCCTTCAAAATATTTCTGACAACGTTCATTTTGTTGGATTTTTATCATTTAAGCTAGTATTATCTTAGGATCTTTAACTGAGAGAATAACATGCAAAACAAAAATCACAAGAGACAAGAGACACAAAGAATTTTCATGGGGGAAACCATAAAGGAGAAAAACCCGCAACTTCCTCAGAGATAGAATGAGCACCAATGGTAGCAGTAAAACCCAAAGACAGAAAATATGATCTCCACAGCTGTTCTCTCTCTCACACTTGAGAGAGCTTCTCCTCTCTCACTCATGCGCCCTAGTGAGTGAGTGTGTGTGTAATAAATAGAGAGGCTCACTTTCTATTTATATTCTTTCGTTCACTTTATTTACACTCCAACATGTTGGCCTCACTTAACAATTACTTACCAGGGACGACATCTCTAGGAGAGTCTAATAACCCTAGTGCCCCTCAACTGTGGGGACTTTGCCCTCCGATAAACAAGTAGGGTTAATCCTTAACTCAATTGTGGGGACTATTGCCCTGACTTACATTAACTCACCTAGGGCTGGCTTCTCTAGGAGAGTCTAATAACCCTAGGGCCCCACAACTGTGGGGACTTTAACCCTTGATCAATAAGGAGGGTTACCCTCTATGACTTTACATGACTTTTTAACAATTTTGATTCTCCAGATAGGAACATCGGGGTATGACATGACTCAATTACACTAAAAATACTTCCTTGAATAAACATCAGGGTACAATACATAAGATATACAAGTGAATACATTCCGAAGTTACAAATACATCAACACTCCCTCTTAACTAGGAAGGTATTCTCTTGACACAATTTATCAGCACAAGTATTCTTCTCTATATCATTTGGATCATCATCAAGTTATCTTCATCTTCAAGTCATCTTCATCTTCAAGTCATCTTCATCACTGGATCTGGATCATCATTACTGGTGCTATCTCTTGATTCTTCTCATCATAGGAAGTTCTACAGAGCCATCCCTTTTTCATGCTGATTGTAGGCCTAGCCTCCATGTAGGTCTTCTTCAGTGCTTATATCTGACCCTTAGTCAGAACGACCCACCCAACACTTACATCTGACCATGGGAGGAACACATCCAACAACCATGTTAGAAAGGCACACCCAACACTCACATCTGACCATGGGAGGAACAGAGCCAACACCATGTCAGAAAGGCCCAGCACTCACATCCACTAGCATGATAGGACACACCATCTATCATCCAAGGAAAGGCTCAACACTTACATCTACTAGCATAGCAGGACACACCATCTACTATCCAGAGAAAGGCACAACACTTACATCTACTAGCATAGCAGGACACGCCATCTACTATCCAGAGAAAGGCACAACACTTATGTCTGACCCAGTCAGAAAGGATCAACACTTACATCCTCTGGCATAGTTGGACACACCATCTTCTATCCAAGGAAGGGCTCAACACTTATATATACTAGCATGAGAGGACACACCATCTACCATACAGAGAAAGGCTCTACACTTACATCCGTTGGCATGATAGGAAACACCATCTATCATCCGGGGAAAGGATCTGCAATTATATCTGATCATGTGGGAGACAATCCCATAGTCATATCAGAATGGATCTGCACTTATATATGATCATTTTTATCAGGAATATTGCAGATTTTGTGGACAGAAGTTGTTCCTCTGGTCTGAATGGTTCAGATCCAGAACAAATGAGTGAACGACAAAGGATGAAGACCTTCTCTGAATGCTGTAGACACCTGGAATACTGCTTCGATTATGAACCTGTGTACCTGCAAACATATCAAACATACAAGCACATTAAAGCTACCAGAAAATCATCTACATATCCATGCTAGTGACTAAGGAATCTAACAACATAAACATGTGAAATTAAAACAACAGATATGTGGGATAGAAATCAGCTTTGCATTAAGAATGTATGGAGAAGCTTACAACCATTTCCTTAGTGTCGACAAGATCCTCCACCAGACAAACACTTCATCCCCATAAGCTCCAACTTTGCTCTCTATGCTCTCCAATGATTTGGACTAGGTAGTTAATCCAACAGCATAACAATACCTCTATAGTTCTCCCACTCAACTATGGATATGAACTTTTATTTATAAGGCTCAATGGATAGGGATAGTTGAGAGAATTATGGCTGAGGTGGCTCCAAGATCCTATCAAGGGGGATTTCGAACTCAAACTAACCCATAATGATAGGGATAAGGGAGGACACGAGGCTCATGATCTAGAAGCCTCGATTTTTTTTTCTTTTTCCCATTTTACCTAGGGTACCGCTTTTGTTCCCTTATGATAGAGAGGTTTAGATGAGAACCACTTTAAGAACAAAGACTATAGGCGGTGGCACTGCTTCTCTATAATAGGATAAAGGCGGTGCTAAAGAAGGAACCACTCATCAGCCAAAGGGTAAGCGTTGTGCTAGGTTTTTCAAGTAGAATTGACAAACATAGCAAGTTTCCACTCCAAGTGTTGGGATTAAGGGCAAACATGGAAGTTAAGGATCTCATCACATGATGGTGACAGGATTTAGGTATAACAGAATTCCCCCCAAAGCATGAGAATTAGAGGGATATGATAAGCGAGAGCTTTGAGAGAACAAGTTGTTACTTCGAGGTGAAGATGTCAGCTCGATCAGAGAATGTCGTCTAGTAGGCATATGTAGTACATCAATACTTTTGACTCATAGACAAATGTAACCAACTCATGGCTGCAGACCAATACAAGGTAGATCCATGAGAGGAGTAAACAAGCATGGCTACTAGAATACAACGTAGATCCATGTGATAGAGGACTCAAACTTGGACATAGCTACCAGACATACAACATAGATCTATGTCATAGAGATGCAAATTTGAGCATAGCCATGACCATACAAATGTGGATCCATGCTAGATATACAAAACTCCATCGCAACCTGGGGAAAGCAATGAGTGCTAAGCAAATACCCAGGGTCTTCGTTTCGTCTTCCACAAAGTACAATTCTATCCATATGATTACAATGATCTGAAGTCGAACATGGTAGAAACCACTTGATTACCGACCAAAGATGTGGACCGTTAACAAGTGCGAGGGAGATCACCATTGATGTCAATGATTCCCAAGGTACCCTAGTACAATCTACTGAGCATGAATAGATGTCTTGATGTTTAACCCAGTCAATTCTATCGATCAAAGGTCAATGATGTGAACCTATGTCGAGAGCAAGAGAATTTGTCATTAAGGCATACAGATCTCAAGGTACTAAATTTGTTTCTAAGACTATTTCCCGGATGAGAGCTGATGTCAACGGGAATAGTCTCGTCGAAGGAGGGCCATGATGAGTCCCACATCGATGACATGAAACTAGGAACAAAGTTATGGAATGATGTGAATAAAGTAACCATAATACTGACTCAAAAGTACTGACACAGAGACTGTTTTGACTGCAGAGGTAAAACTTATTCAACTTCAGTTTGAACATTGGGTGGCATGACAAAAGAATTGGCAGCATGAATAAACCAGAGAAACACACAATATGATGGTGGATGATGCATTCTTTTTAAAGACTCAAAGTAGTGACATGCCTCATGAAAGTGGATCATCATAGAGATAAGCTGAATACCCAATTGACTGAAATGATATGCAGACAAGTGCCATGTTCAAAGGTAACGACAAACTAATGCCATTTATTTGCAAAATGATTCCCTTCCCATTTTCCCCATCATGGTTGATGAGTGCCTCTTTTTGGTTTTACGAGTTCAAAGAGGGTAACAAACACTCATTATAGCTCATCTGAAGACAAGTCCAAACTCATATGTTTTACGAACCTGAGAGAGGAGGGGTTTTATCCCAAAAAAGGGTCTTTCAATGTTTAATTTAATGAGTCCAATGAAAGAAAACTTGGTATCATTCATGTTTAGAGAGTCTGAATGACCATGGAAGAAGACTCCATATTGTCCTTTTTCATAAAATAGTTCACCTGAACCGAAAAAGTGATAACCTACCATCAGATGAACGACTCTTCAAATTCTTTCACGAGCGTGAAGAATACAAGATCACTCGACAATCTTTTCGTATTTAAGGAGCCCGAAAAGAGTTTAAAGAAGACTCCATTAGGTCTCTTTTCACGATGAGATATTTTATGAGCCTGAAAAGAATCAGAAACAGACTCGGACCTTTGATGCTAAGTTTCAAG
Organism: Pseudotsuga menziesii; assembly: GCA_001517045.1. Lineage (NCBI taxonomy): Eukaryota > Viridiplantae > Streptophyta > Pinopsida > Pinales > Pinaceae > Pseudotsuga > Pseudotsuga menziesii. Next base: position 31,360 of record LPNX010749759.1, on the reverse strand, counting down.
AGCGTGACCAAAGTGTCGCAATAAACGCTCAAAAGACTTTTTTCGTAGTATGAAAAAGTAAAAAACAGACTCCCAAAACTTTACTGCTACCACTCTTCTATCTTGCAACGACTTGAAAAACAAGTGTTAAATGCTCCAATAACTGACATCAAAGGATTATGACTGATAGATTTTGAGTAATAAACGATTTTAAAACAAAACTATAGCATTTCAAACCCTAAAATGTATATACAAGTCATGTAAATAGTAAAAACTCAAAACATTTTACCATTTATCCATAGTGGAGAGCCTTTGGAGCATTTTCTTTGTCAGATTCTTAGTTGCTGATATTAGGAGCATCCACTGTTGGATTCACGCACCGTCAGTTCTGGGAAATAGCCTAGACCCTACTCTTTCATTTCATGCCTTCAATTTTGATTTTTGGTGGTGTTTTGGGCTTATATAGCGAGCCCTAAAACCATGGAAGTGAGCACCGCTCTTATCCCTTGCGGGATAAGCGGTACCCCATTCAATCCACATCGAAAACACCGCGCACAAGTGGTGCCACCGCCTGTCCTCAATGGGACACAAGCGGTGTCGGCCGTGGATAAATATAAATGTATGCACAAGAAAAAATAGCTCATTTTTGTTGATTTGAATGATTGGGAATGCTTCTAATTAGTCTTGTGATGGTTTTTGATAGGTTCTTATTGATAAAAAATTGTCACATGGAAAGAGAGGCAACATGATAATGATGATGCCTTTTTCCGAATGAAACGCGGGTTGCATAGCTGCGTTGAGAGACTATGGACTCCTAAAGTTCTTCTGCACACCCAGTATGGTATCACATGAGTAACTACTAGAGCATATACTCTGGATGTGGAATCCAGAGCAAGAATATTTTGAGGTTGGTGCTCACATATTGACAGTTGAAGTAGAGGACATTTACTTCCTGATAGGCCTTTCGAGACGGGGTGCTCCCATCTCTTTGACTAGTTCCCATGGGGGGGACATTACTACTCGGGAGTTGATAGACCGCCACTGCATTCCTAGGACCAAGACATCGGGGAAGAAAATTCCTATAAAAGCAGTGGTGGATGGCCCTTTATGGACTGTGTTGTTTACCATGCAGAGAGTGGCAAAAATCCAAGGGGTACACCAAACGTCTAGAGCGCATATGCTCTACGCCATAGAGGCCATGGCACCTACAGTCTTCAACTGGGTGGAAGCTCTACTTCTGATCTTGAAGGATCAACTGACCAAGTGTTGGCAGGGGGAGCTGAAGCAATTTGGTTTTGGTTCCATTCTAGATTGCTTCTTTTTCGAGCGGGTTCCACAGATGAGACCCCAGGTGGTATTTACAGAGTTGAGGGCACGAGACCCTCGCATGCAGAGGTGGGTCCGGATTATGGCCCGTACTGGAGCAGGTAGAGGCAAGGTAAAGTTTGGTGACCCATTCTTTCGATGGTTGAGAGATTTAGATAAGCTCCTCATGGTGGAGGACTATGCATATGTGGGCATTGACTTCAGTGGTGACCCTGAACTACCGCTCCCACCCGGTGGATAGTGGGGTGATATCGATGAGAAACAAAAGACCCTAAAATGGAAATAGTGTTTTTATGTTTTGATGTTTTATATTTTTTATGTTTAGTAACGAGACTTGAATGTTTTCATGCAAACATCGGAGCAGCATGACCTGGGGGAGCCTCCCCACTGGACAGGAGAGCTGGAGCCCATTTTGTACCACAGGGCAATGATGTGATAAGAGAGTTAGAGGAGAACCTGGAGAGGTTGACTCTAGACATCCCGGATTCCTCAATCGATGACCTCCCACTGAGGTATCAGAGGCCTACAGTGGGAGTACCGGGTCTCTTTAGCAGACTGCTACGTAGAGTAGCCCGGGTAGTGATGTGTTACCACAAGCATCATTAGATGATGAGTGCATGATGTATCCACTGAAAACTAATAGCTTTAGGACTTTTGTATGATGGCTTTTTACCTGAAAGCCTACGCGCTTCAGATGAGGTCTCATGACCTATTTTTTGTAAAACATGTTCATATATATATATATATAAAATTATACTTGGTGTCTATACATCTCAAATGGTGAATGTATTTTACATGAGTTTTATGTGTCTTTAATAGTTTATTTACAATGAACCATGTTTGATTTTCATGTCATTAATGGGAAATATTCCAATCTAGGATGTAATTAGCCAATTAGTCAGCAACTACATTATGTTCCCTAGGGATATGCCTATAGGCGATAGTTTCAAATGATCTTTCTAACAAACGTACCCTCCGGAAGAGACAGAGAAGAACATGATTCCTAATGGTATAGACATGGTTTAGATGACAAACCAAAAGTTGTGAGTCCATCAGAACTACCAAGTTGCGAACATCTTGGGAGGCAGCTTCAGTCATAAGACCTATGAATGCTCGATACTCGACGATATTGTTGGTAGCAAGACCAATACAAACCGCTCCTGAACTGACCAAATTGTAAGCTGGGGAATAGAGAACCCAAGAAAATGAGGCAATATTCAAGGTGTGGCAGCAAGCACCATCAACGAAGCCATAGAAATCCATCTGCTCTGCACGACCAAAACATGGTATAAACAGATACGGACACTAAACTCAAAACCATATTGAAAATACTTAAGCACACTGAAAGTCAAGTAATATACATATATACAAGATACTATCCAAGAGAGATCTAGGCATAGTACCTCTTCAGGTACAACCCATTGTGAGGTTGTCCTAAGGGGATTCCATCATGGTCCACGAGCTCATAGGCCCCTTTCTCTAAAACTTTGGAAATAATGAAAGGACCGAACCACATGGATTTGAACTTTCCTTTCCCTAGTTTGTCATATCTCTGATCATAAGTCAAAACTAGGTCACCCTTGTTAAAGGCACAAGGTTGGACAAACTTGTCATACTGCGCCTTGACACATTTCTTGTGTGCCTCATTAGCTAAGGTAGCATCTCTTCTAGTTTCGTTAAGGTTGTTCAAGTATAAAAATATCTCTTCCTCTGCGGAAGTGTCTAGGAGAAGTTCGACGAAAAGTTTCAAGGATGGAATCTGACATTGAATTGGCAAGACAACTTCGAGTCCATAGACAAGCTGGAAAGGTGTGAAACTAGTAGCTATTTTCACTTAAGTCCTGTAAGCCCAAAGAGCGGAGAAAAGGATATGGTGCCAGTTGGATTTATGGTCTCCAACCATTCGACAAAGCATAATTTTCAAAACTTTATTAATGGCCTTGACCTGACCATTAGCTTGTAGATAATAGGGCATAGAGTTTTCATGACGAAAACCTAGCTTGGCACTTAGTTCCTCCATCATTTGAATACGGAAATGTGATTTGTGATCCTTAACTATGGACTGCGGGACTCCGAATCTCACTATCACATGATTGAACATGAAGATAGCGGCAATCTTACCATCCTCTGCATATGTAGGCATGGCCTCAGCCCACTTTGTAAAATAGTTGACTACTACGATGATGTAACCAAGCTCCCCAGCTGAGGTAGGCTTACAATGCATATAATCAATTTCCCATTTGGCAAAAGGGCCAACGACAATGACGGGGTGTAGCGGAGCAGGATGAATGCGCTTTTTTTCGGATAAAAATGTTGACAGGGTGGGAATTTATTAACAACCTCGTGACAATATTTAAAGATTGAAGGCCAGAAATAGTCAGCGTGAAGGATTTTCTGGGCTGTAGCTATCCTAGATAAATGACCGCCACATGCTCCAGAGTGGCAATCATTCAACACTTGTTCAACTTTCTCATGGGTAAGGCATCACCGGAGAACGGAATCGATACCGCGTCTATATAAAGTGTCATTCAAGATGAGGTAGTATTTTACGTGGTGATGGATACGTCGGCGATCATCATGGGATAGATTTGGCTGAAATATTTGTGTCTTTAGATAAATGAGCAAATCTCCATACCATGGGCCAGTAGTGCTTATCAGGAACAAGAATTCATCCAGAAATGAATCACTGGGCTCAGATTCCGTTGAAGCACAGGGAAGATCACACATGAGCTCGGCAAAGACCAAGGATTTCTTTGATGTGGTTTTGGCAAATTCCAGATCAAACTCTTGTAGTATGACTATCCATCGGAAGCACTTGCCCCCAAGCACTTGATGAGTTAGGATGTAATACATAGGGTTCTGTTCTGCCAATACGGTGGTTGTGTGGAGCAAAATGTAGTGACAAAATTTTTGAACAGCAATGATCGTGGCCAATGCTAATTTCTCCAAGCATGAATATTCGGTTTCAGAATCCATAAGATTCTTACTAGCATAGTAGATCACGTGCTCCTGTCCGTCGGGATTTTCCTGTACCAAAACCATAGCGATGGTAGTAGTGGAGGCAGCAATAAATAAGAGAAAATCCTTTGAATAATCTGTGGGGTGTATCATGGGTGAATGAGTCAGAGCATATTTGAGATTATCAAAGGCTCGTTGGGCTTGGTCATCCCAATAGAACAGAGTGTCCTTCTTAAGGAGACGCATATAACCGTGTGTTTTCTTTGAAAAATTGCACATGAAACAACGAAGAAAGTTTTCCTTCCCTTGAAAACTTTGGAGTTCTAAAAGGTTGGTCGGGGCTGGTAGAGCTAAAATAGCGACAACTTTCAATGGACCTATCCGGATGCCATCCTTAGAAACCACAAAACCTAACAGGCATCCCGTCTCAACGTAAAAAACACATTTATGAGGATTGAGTCGTATGTTATAATGACAGCATCTCAGGAAAATGTCTCTAAGATGACCAGGGTGGTCCTCCCGTCGCGGTGAATGAGTAGGGAGGTCTTCAAGGTACGGTTCAACGATATGTTTTATATTGTGAAACGCATAGGACATAGCATGCTGGAAAGTGGCTCTAGTGTTTTTTATGCCAAATGGTAACTTCCTATATGCAAAAGTTCCCCATGGACAAATGAATACCGTCTTGTGCTGATCAGTCGGTAAAATCTCAATCTGATTATAACCCAACAAGCCAACAATAAATGAGAAGATGACACTTTCGGCACAGTTGTCGATAATCTGGTCGATATGTGGAGTGGGAAAGTTGTCTTTGGGACAAGCTTTGTTCAAATCTTTGAAATCAATGCAGACTCCAATGGTGCCATACTTTTTATTGACAGGGATGATGTTCGATATCCATTCCGTCAGGGGTCCAGGATAAATAAACCTTGCTTTGAGAAGTTTCTCTATTTTAGCTTTGATAGCTGCGGATTTTTGTGGATGGACTTGCCTTAGTGTTTGCCTAACAGGTTTAATAGTGGGATAGGTTTTTATTTCATGGAACACAATGGATGGGTATATCCCTGACATTTCTTCATAAGACCAGGCAAAAATATCGCAGAATTCTTTGAAAAGCGCTCTGTATGCTTCAGATTCTTCTGCTGAATAGTTCTGCCCAAAATGAACATGCTCAAGGGTACTAGGCTTTGCTAATATGTCAATTGGATTTGTTTGAGTAATGTTGCATATGTTTCCTTCAGAATATGTGTCTTGCAACAATATAGGATTTTGAGGTGTGTTGACAATATCAATGGAAAAAAGGGATGCAAAATCATGGTCTACCGAACTGGTGTTGGGGAGGAATGAGGATCTATGATGATGATCCTCCCAGATAGGCTCATTCTTACTCATGATATCCATAATGGACTCATCAAAAGGAAAAGTCTTGGAGAGATAATACAGAATAGGAAGAGAGGGTTCTAACCAGTAGGGCAGGTGGTAAGGGTCTGAAGCCACCGGATGAAGTTCATCAGTGTGGTCATCGGAAAGGGTTTGAATAACATTGTACATTTCTTCATGCGGACTCAACGAGGTGGATTCAACAATTTTTTTCCCTTTGGATCATAATCAATTGAAAAAATCATATTTACTGTCGCTGTGTCTGTGTTAGGAGGAGTGGAGGGAAAAATCCCCATAAGGGATGAATCCTTCAACATGCCTACCCCAAACGACTGGTAAGGAGGATGGGATTGGACTAACATAGGGATCTTATTAGCTGTAGAGGTAGTAACATCCAGCATATAGAAATCAAGCTGGTCAATAGTGACAATTCTCCCTAGATGCAGAAATTGGACAATTCAAAATACCGTCGAAGTGACAGCAGTCACGGCGTGAAACCAATTTCTTCCTAACAAGAGGTTGCAGTCTAACGGGGCATCTACTACTTCCACTTGAATAGAAATAGCTTTGCCCCCAAGATTGACTGAAAGGGCTGGTATGAGACCATGAAGCTAGAAACCTCGTCCATCAAAGGCTTTTAGAGTCGTAGGTGATGTTACAAGCTCGGGATAGTCAATAGCTTTCCAATAAGACAAGGACAAAACCGAAGTTCAAGCTCCTTCATCTAAGATAGTTCTGAAGACGTTCTTTCCGACTACTTTCGTTATGATTTGGAAAGAGAGTCTGTGAGGTAGTCTAGACTTATAGTTCTTGACATTGAAATGAATCAAATTAGTATTGTCCGTGTCTAAAGCTCCTAACATAGTTAACAAGTTTTTTCGTTGTGTAGGACAACTTTGGAGTACTTCCAAAGTAGACATTGCACATGGTTCCTGAGCGAGATATTCAACTACATTATAAAATTAAGTAGCTCGGGCATTAGGGTTAAAAACAACCTTCCTAAGAGTACTCTTGGGTGGATGCAAAACCATGTCGAGATTATGCTTCTTGATGGTTAAGGGAACAATAGACGAGGACTTGGGAGAACTAGTAGAGGGAGCTTTTCCTGAAGAAGAATTGTCTTCTTTATTGTCTACAGGTTTGTCATAAATCTGACTTCGAGTTTGCAAACTAATAGTATCCGAGGACATCATGTGAATTTCCTCTGAAGAAATAGAGTTTCCTTGATTAGACATGTGGTCTATTAGTTGTTGTTGAGAGGGAAAATGATCTGTAAGAACTGCAGGTGCGGGATTAGTTTTCAAAAATTGGGTGATTTCATCCTGACGAGGACACTCTTTTGTGAAATGGTTACCTTCACATATTAGACATGGATATTTTGCTTTTCTTTTCCCTTTATTGTTTTCGTTGGTGGTTGGTTTTGGATTCTCCTGTTGGTTTCCAGGTTTTTTGCTTTTAGTTTTACCTTTCTTTTTATTGTTGCCGGGCGTTTGAATACTTTGAATGGAATTGAACTCGGCGAAAACCTTGGGAGTTGAAGGAGTAGGGGTGGAAGTCTGGGGTTGCTTGGCAGTTTTTTCTATTGACAGGGATTGGATTGAACCAACAATCCCATCAACAGGGATTTCTGCTGGTGGCTTTGCAGGATCGGTGCTTGGGCAAGGAGCTTGAGGGATCAAGTCATATAGAGTTTTGGACTGGGAATAGACCAAGTCCAGATATTGGGCTCGATTAATTGCTTGCTCTTTAGTAATGGCACTGCCCATAGCCACATCTCGGGCAATTAGAGGCAACAAAGATTTAGTAAACCAATCAGCTAACAACTAATCCGGGATAGGAGCCTGAATAAGTCTTCTTCGCCTTCTCCACTCATGGATATGATCAGATATGTGGGTGGAGGTGTTTTGTTGCAGATAAGTTAAGAGATTAGTACCCATTTCATAATGGATAGGAAGCTGCAAGTGTGTAAGAAACACAGTTGCCAATGAGCCAAAATCCATAAACGAATGTTGCGGAAGTTCAATGTACCATTTTGCGGCGGTACAGGTCAAAGTTCATTGAAAGAGTCTTAAACGAACTGAATCATCCATAAGGGAGTTTGAATAACACCACAAATGGAATGTCATGCCATGGTTTTTTGGATCATCTCCCTACTTCCCACCGAAATTTGGAATGTCTGATGGTAACTTTACCAGAATGGGAGGCCACGAGGGGTTATGTCGAATGGGATAATTAATCAACTTGGACAAATCAGGCAAGTCCAAAGTTGCTAGGAAAGGTAACTGACGATTGGGTTGCACATACTGGTAATATTGATATGGCATATAAGTACTAGTAGGAGCGTAAGTAGACTTATAGACAGGTTGTTGTGATGAAGAACCACTAGAAGATCCTCCCACAGGGGGTTGATTTTCGGTATTAGGACCATTAGGACCGCCGGGGCCTTCAGAAGGAGGACCACCAGGACCGTTGGGACCACTAGGACACTTGGACCACCAGGAGGAGGACCAATAGACCCTC
>LPNX010749759.1:0-23043 GCA_001517045.1 Pseudotsuga menziesii | reverse complement strand
CATTAGGACCATAAGGAGGAAAGGCATCAGGCCCTCCAGGACCATTAGGCCCCCCAGGACCATTAGGCCCCCCAGGGGGAGGAACTTTGTAAGGTGGTCCTCCGACACCCCCCATAGTATGTATAGGTATCCCCCCCATAGCTGGCATGTAGGACCAGTTAGGTTGCCCCCATGGCATGAAAGTATTACCAGGATATGGAATTCCAGCATAAGGCATTCCTGTAGGGTTGGGTTGATAATTAATGTTTCCTACAGGTACTTGATTTGTTGTGTAACCGTACCCCCAAGAGGTTTGATTGGTTACAGGTTGCACCCCCAAGGGATGACCTAAACTGGATGGGGGGTTAACCACATTTGTGTGGGTAGAAGGGACATAAACTGTAGATTGATCTATACTAGAGGTCTTCCCATGACTAGCTACAATTCCAATGATCGATAACGTAGGTCATGCCGGGGGTTGCCCCCCAGCACTAGAAGGTATGGATGAAACAGGAATTGAATGTTGGGCCCCAGGTGTGGAAGACCCAGGAGGATTGGGAATATACATAATATGGGAGGTGGTGGGGTTGGTAGTTTGACCTGGATTATGTGGAGTCACAGTGCGATCTAGAATCGGTTCAATGGGTCTCATAGAATCATCAAGTAAACGATATCCCACAGGAATAACTGTGGAACGAGGTGGTGGTGTGCCCAATATGTTATCTATTTTCTTCTCCATTTCTTGTGCACGGAGAATAGCTACCTGGTATTGTCTACGTTCTTCTTCATTTGGTGAAACTTCTTTAGAAAAGTTTAAACGGGTGCCAAATGAGGCAATGGCTTGTCCTATAGAGGTATCCCAAAATGGAGCATTGGGACCATAATCTGGACGGGTAGTATCATCAATATGACCTTCTATGGGAGAATGGAATGAAGTATTACCATGAGGAGGTTGTTGGACCAAGGGAGGCGAGTGCAAAGGATATGGATCTCCGCTTTCTGCAACCACATTTTGTCCCACTTGGGAGTTGGTAGCATCTCCTTGGTCGATAGCTTCCACAAGATTTTCTCCTGAAACCGGAATAAAATCAGGTGGCAAGCCCCGTACTCTTCTGGACTATCTTAACTCAGTCAGTTTGTACAATTCCTATCTAACATAGGGTGTCAAAACTAGAAAACACACCAAAAAATTTCCCTACTCAAGCTATAGGCCAAACAAGCAAACTTAAATGACAGGAGGAGTTCAGATAGTCAGGTCTCTCACCAGGATTGTCAAGAAGGTGCCACTCACGATATACCTCAAGGGTACGTGCGCAGTAATCTCCCCAAATGTTGTTTTTGGTGTATGGCTCCAAGCAAGACGGCCAAAGGGATTTTCTCAGATAGATAAGGTATCCTAGTGGGCTCTCCCGATATACGCAAGGTACGTGGGAGCTCAAATCGGTAGTAGTGCTGTCTAATGCATAACCGTTCACAAGGGGCCTTCCGATATACAATTGAGTATGTGAAGTACATTTCTATATACCTTAAGGGTACGTGAAACACTGTTCTATATACCGAAGGTACGTGGAAGAACCGCGTGAGTTCCAGGATGTAATGCGGACAAGTAACGACAGCTCCTATGCTTAACGACGCTCGAACATGTCTCTAGCCTATCACTCAAGTTGCTATGTAAATTTTAGCCTATAAATACCGTTAATTTTAAAGTGGACGATTTGGTGAATGGATGGAATTTTGACAAAAAAAGTAAAACCATGCAGAATGTAGATGCAAATATTTCACTTTACCGTTCGTGGTATGCCTACCTACAGGAGGGAAAGAGAGTGTTTTCTTTTCATTTTGAAAACCAAAAATTCCCAAAGAACTACTTTGAACAAATCAAAATCAAAGACAAGCAACGCATTCGAAACTCATTTTTATTTTTGAAAGCAATCAAAAGGATAAGAGTCTCTTTTCCTAAAAGAAAAACAACAAGCACTCTACATGCATATACACTCTATTTTTTCGATTTTTCTTGAAACATAGATAGATCTAACTTAAAGCTACACTATTTTTTCTTTGGGTGAGATAGTACTAATGCACGAGAGACAAAAGAACACAGAGACCCTGAAAGCTTGTGAGGCTAATCAGAGATCCAATGCCTTATTCTCAATAATGATAATAACCTAATCTCAATCAAAAAAATTTCTTTTTAAAAGCAAAAAAGAAGTCCTCTATGAAAAAAAAAGAAATTAAGATGCTAATCAAATGGTTTTTCTTTCAGTCTTTATAAAATATATGAAAATAGAACTAACTGAAACCTAAGCTTTCAAAAATTCCTTTTGAAATCACAACCAACAAGCATGAAAGCAAATGAATAATCAACAAGCCTAATCTAGCTTTTGAATTCTTCAACCAAACCAATCTTTTGCCACAAAATTTTCAACCGTGAGCATTCAGATTCTAACACACAAGCTTGACAGTGCAGGGCTGAAGGCAAACAAACTCAAATTTTTGCAAAAAATGATAAAAAACTAGTTCTGGAACAAGACCTACCTGGCACCACGCTAGAGGGGTCTTGACAGAGCGGTTCTGATGAGCACCGCTTCTGGATAACAGGACTCAGGCGGTGGCACTGCTTATGGCTAACAGAGTTCAAGCGGTGGCACCGTTTGTTGCCAACAACACATGTGCGGTTCCTTGAATAGATCCAAAAAACAAGGAGAATGAAAAATCAAGTTAGAATTTGATCAGATCAAGGCAAAGATTGATGAATTGATAGTAAAAAAGAGCATATAAAGTCGAAATAGTTCATATCTAAACCTAAAAGTTTCAAACCAAAATTCACTAAGTCAAATGGCAGATTTGATTGAAGAGAATTGGATATGGAGCTTAGATTTGGACAAGAGTTCAAGGACTGAGGAAGATTAGATCAACTGAGATTTGCACTGCTCCCCAGGGGAGTCGCCAGATTTGTTATCAGGAATATTGCACCTTCTGCGGATAGAAGCTGTTCCTCTGGTCTGAATGGTTTAGATCCAGAACAAATGAGTGAACGACAAAGTATGAAGACCTTCCCTAAATGCTGTAGACACCTGGAATACTGCTTTGATTATGAACCTGTGTACTGGGAAACATATCAAGCATACAAGAACATCAAAGCTACCAGAAAATCATCTACATATCCATGCTAGTGACTAACGAATCTAACAACATATACATGTAAAATTAAAACAACAGATATGTTGGGCGAAAATCAGCTTTGCATTAAGAATGTATGGAGAAGCTTACAACCATTGCCTTAAGCTCCTCCACGAGAAAAACACTTCATCCCCATAATATCCAACTTTGCTCTCTATGCTCTCCAATGATTTGGACTAGGTAGTCAATCCAACAACATAACAATACCTCTATAGTTCTCCCCGTCAACTATGGATATGAGCTTGTATTTATAAGGCTCAATGGATAGGGATATTTGAGAGAATTATGGGTGAGGTGGCTCCAAGATCCTATCAAGGGGGATCTTGAGCTCAAACTAACCCATAATGATAAGGATGAGGGACGACACGAGGCTCATGATCTAGAAGCCTCGAGAAACTTCTCTTTTTCCCATTTTACCCAGGGTACCGCTTTTGTTCGCTTATGAAAGAGCAGTTTAGATGAGAATCGCTTTAAGAACAAATACTATAGGTGGTGGCACCAATTCTCTATAACAGGATACATGCAGTGCTAGAGAAGGTACCACTCATCAGCCAAAGGGTAAGCACAGTGCTAGGTTTTTTCAAGTAGAATTGACAAACATAGCAAGTTTCCACTCCAAGTGTTGGGATTAAGGGAAAACATGGAAGTTAAGGATCTCATCACATGATGGTGACAATATTTAGGTACAACAATCATGTGGGGGCCAATCCCATAATCATATTAAAATGGCTCTCAGCTCTAGGCTGAGTATTCCTGGTAACTGACCAGGTGCCTCCATTCTCCCAGAGAATGGCCTTCAACACTTATATCTAATCATGTGGGAACACATCCCTCAAACACATCATAATGGCTCTGCACTGATCATGTGGTAACACAACCCACAATCATATCAGAGCATCTCTGCACTTACATCTGACCATGGAAGGAACCAATCCTCTCACCATGTCAGAAGGGCTCACTAAATCATCACTTCCCCTTGGAAGGAACCTCGATATGGAGAACACCAAGCTTCTCCCCGAAGTAATCAAACTTCACTCTGGCCAATGGCCTGGTCAACACATCAGCTATCTGCTCATCCGTCGCAACATACTGGAGCTTCACTGCTCATTCGTCGCAACATACTGGAGCTTCACTGCTCCTCTCTGCACCATATCCCTGATATAGTGATATTTAATCTCAATATGCTTTGACTTGTCATGGAACACCGAGTTCTCAGACAACTTCACACAACTCTGGTTGTTGAAATATATACAAGTAGCATCCAACTGGAGATCAAAAGAATCAGATAGTAGCTTTCTAAGCCACACTGTCTCACAGCTAGCCGAACAAGCTGCAACATACTTTGCTTTAGCTGTACTTAGTGCCACACATGACTACTTCCTGCTAAACCAAGAGATCACACCTGATCCATACTGAAGCAACACCCTGAAGTTCTCTTCCTATCGATGGCACTACCCACCCAATCTGAATCAACATAACCTTCCAGGTTAATCTTCTGATTCGACTCATACTTGAGCCCATAATCAATTGTACCCTTAAGGTACCTTAGAATATGCTTTGCAGCAATCATGTGAACATGTCTAGGATATATCAGGAACTGGCTCAATGTGTTCACAACAAAGCAAATATCTGGTCTCGTATTCGTCAGGTACATCAAGGAACAAATCATCTGACGATACATCATGGCATCAATCGACTCTGATGAAGCAACACTCAATAGCTTTAGGTTCGATGCCATAGGTGTGGTCATGGCCTTGCAGTCCATCATCCTGAACCTATTTGGGATCTCTACTATATACTTCGATTGTCTCAGTTAGATTCCATCCGCATTCTTCCACACCTCCATGCCTAGAAAGTAGTGCATCATATCCAAGTCCTTCATCTCGAACTCGGAAGCAAGTCTCCTTCTTGCAAATTTTAATGGGTTCCTCTTTTCCTGTTAGGAACAAGTCATCGACATGTAACAAGAGCATCACTGGTATTCTACCTTCAACCTTGAAGCAAATGTTGGAATGTGCTTTACTTTCACTAAATCCTAGAGCCATCAGTAAGCTGTCCATCTTGTTGTACCATGTTGAACCTCATGATCTTCTGTAGTCACTCCCTCTGAAGCGAAGCATCATTCTCCCTCTGTCTTTCATACTCTATGCATTGAAACATTATGTACTAGAGTGACAAGTAGCTTCCTTTGCTACTAATATTCTATGTATCCATATAGGGTCACTGGATATCAAGATCCTCTATCTTGAACCTTTCAAAAGTTCTTCTCACACCCATCTATGAGTTTGTCAGCTTCTTTAAGCTCCTCATGTATGTATTATCCCATGGGTGTCTTCTGAGCTCGTATAAGGTCTTCTTTAATTTGCACAAATGAGTCTACCTGTCATGTGCCTCAACTCCCACTGGATGCAAATGTCTCTTCGTAGTCTATGCCTTCTTTCTATGAGAAGCCTCGTGCTACGAATCTGCCTTGTATCCCACGATGTTGTCATCTATTGCATGCTAGATCTTGTAGATCCATATGGAAGATACTACGGACTTCCCTTCAGGTCTCGATGTCACATCCTAGACATCATTCTTCTTGAATTGGTATTCTCCTTCCATTTATTCTTGGATACTTCTTCATAGCTGGAAGGTTCTACATCAATGATGTCTCTCAACAGTGTCTCATAACTAGAGTGTCTCTAAGGCCTCTTTCTTTCTTTGAAAGTATCGTCATATTATTCTTCATCTTGGATTCTTTCTTGAACTATTGTCACTTTTTCTTCGGAACAAGTCTCATCCTTCTTTTCTTGTAGGTGATTGTACGCGATCTTTCCTACAAGTCAAATACATTTGTATGGGTAGAAACATTTCATAAGGAATATTCATACTGGTAAATTCTTATGCATAAAGATATAATCATGCAACTATTTTAGCCAATACAAAATTCATCCATATCTCATGGAAACTTTCTAGATGGCTTCCATCTCTACTAGGACAACATTGAGATTGTGCACTAATCCAATATGTCAGCAAAGAGGTTTCATTCTAGATAAGTAGCAATGGAGAGTTGTATAACACCATGAGCTACTTACCCATGCAATGCATATTAGTAGTATACTATCATTAATGTAAACATTCTATCATGCACAACACATCAACTGAATATAAACAAATGCATAACAAAATAATATCATGAAATGACAATTGAAAACTTATCTTTATTTGTTTCATGACTGGACTCCTTCTTTCAACTTCATCATCATCTTCATCTATAACAACATCATTTCTTATTCAAATGCTCAATATGGATAAGAGACTCTTCAAGAATTGAGTTCTTCATATTCCTCATTGCTTGAGGTATCTTCTTTTAATCATGAGCACTTCATCTTCAGTTGCTCCCATCTTCTCTTTCTCTTATTATGAGTCGAGATTCTTCTTGTGTGCACTCTTCCCAGATTCTGCTGAAAGTAATCACTCCCTTCTGGCACACATTCCTCGAATGAATGAATCCCATGATATTAGGAGGCCATTCAAGGTGGCTATCACAATTTCTGCATTCTCCACTTCTTCTTCTACTGCTTCAAGTTCTTCTTTGATTTGAGAGACCCTTGTAAAGTATGACTGCATGGTCTCTGCATTCTGGATCTTCACATTCTTCAACTATTTTCTCAAATTCATCTTCCGATTTATGTTCTCCCTTTAAAATATATTAGTAAATAAATCAAAACATCTCTTTAGGTGTCTTTAGGGAAGACACTTGTGGTATAAGGTGATCTGTGATTGAATCAACAATGATCTTCTTGGCCTTGACCAAGTTCTTCTTGTGTAAGGCTTTTAGCTTCATCTCCCTCTGGAATTGGAACCTCTCTACTTATGTAGGTGTCCAATTCATTTCCTTCAAGAAATAGTGATATCTTATACTTCCATGCTTGGAATTTTTTATCCTCACCAAGCCTATTATCAATCTGGTGTGATTAGTCATCTTGAAATGAGAACCTCAACTGTAAATAGCAAAAGATTAGATCTTACTGATTTGAGGTGTTCATCCTGGTTCCGGAGCTGGCTAATCTAGGGTTTGTCAGAGAAACCCTAATTTTCAAAACTTAGAATATTTCAGATTTGATTGGATAGAAAGATAGACCTCTTCAAGGCAATCTGTCTAATGTACTCATTTTTTGAAAACAGTGGAGGGAAGCTCTCGGAACAAGAATCCCTAGTTTTCCAATTTCTTTTACAGAAATTCCTGATATTGTTTCTATGGTATCTCCAAAATTACTACTCCTCTATGTCTACAATTTCATATTTAGGTAGCCTCGTCTGTCCTTGTTCCAACACCACTGGTTTCATCTAAATTGGTTTCACCAATTGGGACTTATGAGCATTTTCCCAAGGTGACCTGTTTCAGGACTATTCAACATAGTGAAGTTGTACGGACTACCAAGTATCACTGTTTCCTCTTCAGGGTCTAAAATTTTTACCATAGAAAGTACATTCTATTCCCTTTCTGGAACATCTTGCTAACTTTCATTTGGACCTTCGTATCCCTAGATATAGCAATTCTCCCCAGGTGTATTGTTTGGGGAGGAATCCTGGGAGAGGCTGAAACCCTAACTTGGAGGAATCATATCTCCTATAATATAGTGAATCTGAGGCTGAAACTTGGATACAGTGTACATCAGGCATTTATCTTCAACCTGTGAAAGTTTTGTCATGCGATCCTTCTCCAATCTCTAGATATAGCGAATATACCAAAACTATCAGTTTTAGTATTTTAGGGTTTTTCAGGCCCAGGGTCAAACTAGGGTTTGACTTTCCCAGAGTTTCACCCAACCAAAAATCTTGACCCCGATCTCTAAAATTCAATTTTTATGAGGAGAGTAATCCTATGCCAGGCTCACTCAAAAATTCCTCTTCTGTAAAAAGCCCTAATTTCCCGCACCAAAAACTAAAAATGTCGGGAATCAAATTTTGCTTTGACAGAAAGATGCACCCTTCAATGGAGAGTCAGCCTAGCATCCTTTTGTTGATGGATTGTGGAGAGAGACCCAAAAAGTAATAATCCCTAGCTTCTGCAACTGCACAATGTCTTCTTCTCAGGTTAGCTCTTGTTAACACTCAGAATGTACCCAGGTTGTGAAAGGTAAATCCCAAGGCAACATCAAAAACCACTTTAGAATCTATTTCTGACCTAATATAGTCAGAGAGGGATATCTCACTATTTACAAAGTTTTTATACTCAATATATTCAATCAAATACAATTAGAATGTCAGATTTCTGATGGGACAAATAGGACATGTTTGTTTTAAAAGACTTGGTAGGACAGTCATGGAGGAGACAATTGGGAAATGGAGTCAACAATCATATCTGAAATAGGTTACAGGAGGTATGGTTTTGAAGGTTTATGAACAGAGGCAAGGTAGGCACCATTTCCTTGGTCTTGAGGTATTAGCAGGTTGATTAGTAGACAAAGGTAGACATCCCATCAAATAGAGCACCTAACTAGGGTTAATTCTGCAAGACTTTAGAAGAAAATATTTTGAAAATGCTTGAACAATGGACCTAGAGCATGCATGATGAATTCTATCCCATAAACACTAATTCTCAAGCATGAAAGCAAATACAAAATGGAGTGGGAAACATGATAAACAGTCACATAAAGAAATTACTTACTGAAGAAAAAGATGGCACAAGAATCTCTGCCATGAAAAAGGTTTTACATTCCTCCTCTGCAAATTTCATTCATCTACTGAAAACATGAAGCCATTACAATGTAGAGCCTATATGCTCTTGAAAATCCCCCCCCTCAAACTATCAATTACATTTTAATTTATATAAGAATAACCTCTACCTAACCTTGAATTCAAAACCTAACTGAACTCTAAAAATAGAAACAGTTACAACAACGTTTCTCATACATATCTCTAATGGTGATAGCTGTGTGGAATATAGGAGAGTTTTTTATAATTGGACATGTGTCCTACAAAACCCATGTCTTCATTTCTCCAAAATCATCTCAAGATCCTCGAAATATTCCTTTGAAATTGATGACTCAGATAATAAAATTGTAGATTTCTGGAAAAATGACTTGTGAAGATATTTTAAATTCTCCCAACCTGTGATTACTGTGTAAAAAATGAAGGAGGTTTTTTATTATAGGCCTGTTAGAAATACAAAACTCTCTCATTTTTGTAAAATTAAATTCCATTTTTCCAAAACAATTCTTTGAATTTGATGGCTGAAATAGTCCTTTGGAAAACATGAAAAATGGCCTGTACAATTGACTTTGTTTCTGCTAAACCATAGCACCTGTGTGAAAAATGAAAGAGGTTATTGTGCATAGTTATGTTTTGAATAAAATACTCTCTCACTTTCTCAAAATTCATCTTCATTTGATGTAAACAATTATTTTAATTTGATGACTAGAACAATCATTTTGAAATCTAAACATTTTCCATCTGAAGATGAGTTCGATTCTCCTAATATGTAGCACGTGGGTAAAAACTGAGAGAGGTTATTGTAGCTAATGATGTTATGATGAAAGACCTATTTCATTGTTTGAAAATTCTTCTTTGTTTGCTGGAAACAGGTCTTTGAAGGAAATGACTAAAACATTCATTTTCAGAAAAAATATGCTATGTTGCTTCTAAACCTTGAATTGTTTAACCTGTAATTCATAAACAGAGAACATATAGCATCTATCCTTGTAAGATAATCTATTGTAAGAGAAATCCCACAAATTGATTGATCAAGGTAGCCATATTTGTTAATAGTGCCTCCAAACACTTGAATAATCCCAAGCTTTGGCACACTCTCCACTGTAAATTTTGTTTGTAAGACTTTAAACACATACCAATACCTTCACGAATGTTCTCACTGTATATATTTTTGCGACACTTCTGGGCTGATGTTATTTTTGGGATTCCCTTCTGCATTGTTGAGTGGTGGCTTCCCTTTTCTTGCTCTATTAAAATCAATTTCCAGCTCCTTGATCAAACTCTTTATCTTCGCCATTTTCCCTGTGATTACAAACACGTAAAAGTTGACTTTGGAAATATGGCAGACTATCTCCTTCTTTTCGCGCGCAGCACACAAATGAAATGTTTTTTTTTTTAAAACCAAGTCAAATTTACCTTTACATAATGGTCTATTCCAGAGCCTCCACTGAGTTGTTTTTCCCAAACTACTTTTCTCCACGGAATTCACCAAAAGTTACCACGTGGAAAGTGATTTAATTTCCGCTACCACCTTTCCAATTTAACCACCTCACAACTTTACTCGCCGGAAACACTAATACCCGTTGATGAGTTTTCACTTTTTACATTAGCCCTTGGATTATTATATGTGCTAGTGGTTTGATTATACCTTAAGAAAGGTAATAGATCTTGTTTAGCACTTAAACCTTCATTAAGACTTGGTTTGGTGAATAAGAGGCCGCTTTTTGACTTTGGAAAAAATATCCAAAACTATATAAGTTTGAATATAAATAAAATAATAAGTTTATAAAACCCATTTTATAAATTTAATTCAAAAGTTAATAAAACTTTTTTCCCCACTTGTGAAAAATCTATTTCTCTTTTTACCTAAAATTCCTTTAACTTCTCTTCTTTGCCAACTTGGAAATAGCTTAGTGAGAAAACTTTGGAAACCAACTCAATCACTCATGAAAACTTAAATTTTTTTAGGCAATAAGACCAATTCCAACAAAAATAAATTTAGTGCTAACAGCTCTGATACCATGTTGGATTTTTATCATTCAAGCTAGTATTATCTTAGGATCTTTAACTGAGAGAATAACATGCACACCAAAAATCACAAGAGACAAGAGACACAAAGAATTTTCCTTGGGGAAACCATAAAGGAGAAAACCCCGCAACTTCCTCGGAGATAGAATGAGCACCAATGGCAGTAGTAAAACCTGAAGACAGAAAAGATGATCTCCACAACTGTTTTCTCTCTCTCTCTCTCACTTGAGAGAGCTTCTTCTCTCTCACTCATGCACCCTAGTGAGTGAGTGTGCATGTAATAAATAGAGAGGCTCACTCTCTATTTATATTATTTCATTCACTTTATTTCCACTCCAACATGTCGGACTCACTTAACAATTACTTACCAGGGCTGAAATTCTCTAGGAGAGTCTAATAACCCTAGTGCCCCTCAACTGTGGGGACTTTTCCCTTCGATCAACAAGGAGGGTTAAATATTAACTCAATTGTGGGGACTATTGCCCTGACTTACATTAACTCACCTAGGTACGACTTCTCTAGGAGAGTCTAATAACCCTAGGGCCCCACAACTGCGGGGACTTTAACCCTTGATCAATAAGGAGGGCTACCCTCTATGACTTTACATGACTTGTTTACATTATTTATTCTCCCAATAGGAACATTAGGGAATGACATGAATCAATTACATTACAAATGCTTCCCGAAATAAACATTGGGGTACAATACATAAGATATACAAGTGAATACATTCTGAAGTTACAAATACATCAACACATTTCACATGAAATGACCTCTAGATGTGAAAGTTATTGAGTTTGGAAATTTCAGCAAAAAGGTAACACTAATGTAAAAAAAAAGGAAAAAAAAGGGGGCCACGTGGCACACCCACTGGGTGACACATGGAATGTATAGTCAACATACAGGTTCCACATGGTCAAGGTGATGACATGTCAGGTTAACAAATGGACAACTAGATGGTTGACATGTGGCAGCCAAATGACCTATTTGTTTGTTTAGATTTTTTGGAGTCGGGGAGGATCAAACCCTTGACCTCCCATGCACCAAAGCATCCACGGAGCCCACCTAGCTAGCACTCCCACAAGTGTTTCTTAACACTATAGTTCATGACTTATATTTAAACTTGAATGAAGTTTTCATTGGAAAAAAAGGTGGGATTGAGGGCTTAGCCCTTGAACCCTTGGCCAACATTGAGGCCGTGATGTGTTATACGGTGGAACAAAAAACCAACAAAACTGTTGTGCCAAGCCAACATAGTAAGGGAACCAACAACCAATGAAACCTCCATAGAGGCCAAGTCATATGCCAAGACAAATGAATTGATAGAGCAACGTAACAAGTTCCAACAAAGCCAATGGTGGAACCAACAAACACCATCACATCAATCCAAACAAATCACGTTAAATGCGGAGAGGCCCACGAGTTTGATCACAAGAACTTTGTCCCCAAATACAACGTGTTACCATTAGGCTACGACCTTGTCACTTGATGGGTATCAGGAGGAATATTTTAAAACTTCACTTGGATATGGTAATCCCAAAATGGGTTGTGTGGCCATCCTTTCAGCTCCCAAAAAAACTATATAAACCACCCCTTTGGGCCATAAAAAATAGATAGATAGCACAGTGCAAGCATAGTTCCCGAGGTAGGCATAGGGCATGAATCCCAAGGCAAGTACAAACTCTGAGGTCGATTCCATATGGATCCATACAACACATGCATGGTGTTTCTCAATTTACGTGCCAAAGGAGGCCTCAACCAAACCAAGTCGAGTTTATACTCATTTTTCTCAAAATTTTGAGAGGATCATAATGGTGCTGTCTATTTCTATTTTTAACTGATATAAAATAGATGTGTTCCCAAAAATCATGTCTGTAAGCTTTTGAATACTTAATAAGATCATCCTTCTCATTGGAAATAGCCCGAAGATGTAACCCAAGAGGGGTGAACTCCGTTATCATCTATTGCCTATCAATTTCATGGTTTACATACTATTTATTTGCTTATGTGATTTATTTAATCATTTAAAATTTGTCTTTGATAAGCCTTTTTATGAGTTTTAACATACAAATTTCACATGAAATTTATATGGTTAAAAATATCCTAAAATTTTTAGATCAATACATCCATACAATATCACCTTGGTGGTCATGGACCATCGCCCAAATTTCACCAGCCCTAGATTACCTTTAGAAGAACCATGACAATTCATATTAAACATTCGATCCATAAATATCCCAGGCCTCAGAGCCCCCTCCACCCCCACCCTAGCCATGGGGGTCTTGCCAATGAAGGTGGGGAGAGATACAATTCCCCAGTTTTGGAGAATTCTTGCTTCCCTTTTGTCTACTTGCAAATCATGGTTGGGCCATAATGTGAGCTTTAAGGTTTCTTGAATATGGGAGGAGATTATATCCACACTTCCTCTAAGTTATGCTTATCCCTAAAAATCCATTGGTTTCATTCCTTCTAGACTTCCTACAAGACAAAACCTGGAAACAATTTCCAAAGCATATTGATGATAGCATTATGAAATGGATTTTCCATCTAATCTTTAACCATGAGATCCTTCCTCCCCCTAACCCTGGTTGATTGTATGAATATCTCGGTCCCTTTATCCCAAATTGCCGAAGCAAAAGGGCATAGGTCAAGCATATGATTAATTGATTCCTCCTTCTAATGACACAAGAAACACTAAGTGGGACTTGATATTCCGCTCTTTTATAGGTTTTCCCCAATTAGGATTCTCCTCTTTGAGACCATCCACAAGAAAGTGGCCACATTCAACCAAAGATTGGATTTCCAAATCTTCCTCCATTTTGGAAGTTTTGACTGTCCTGCGATCCAGATTCGATATTGTAATCTTCCTTTACTGAGAAAGAGCATTTCTCCTTATACCACAACAAATTTTGTTATGCTCATCATTTATTCTAATGCTTCGCTCTTACAACTCTTCCCAAAAACATTGTATACCCTCATCTCGAATTAATTCCAACAAGTTTTCCTTTGATTTTCACTACTTAAAATCCCTATATCCTTGGTATGGGTTCTAGAAATCACGTGCCTTTAATCCCTAGTAAAGTTGGCCTAGTCTCATGCACTCTGATAAGGCCCCATTCCGAGAGAATTGGGGGATTTGTTGCCATGAATATTTCCAGAATTCATCCAATTCACCATTTCTTACTTCCCATAAGCTACTGTTTCAAACTAGATCTCTAACATCCTTATCCAAGTTCCAAATATGGGAACTGATCCATGGTTCACTAAATCAGATTAAATCCCGCTTCTCCCAACCCCTGACATATTTATAATGCCATAGTTTCTCCCATGGTTCTTAATCATATAATACCCATCTCCACAAAAATTTTGCTCCCCTAACTATATTGCTTTTTTTTTTCCTGGAGGACAAGTCCCCCTAGGACTTTGGGAGGAACAACATGTCCTACCCCACAAAATTCCATTTATAATTACCCTTCGAACCTCACCATAAGAAGATTCTCTGGTTTCATCTTATTTCTTTGAAGATTGATTTAGGAGTTGTCATAACGGACAATAAGTATGTGGGAATGGATTGAAAAACTAGTTTAACCAAAATTATCATGTTTGAGAAATTAAGCAGTCTCAACACCCAACTTGCCGACCTTTGATTCATCAGGAGGTATGACTAAAAACGAAGTCTAAAAGGGGATCCATCATATATTTAGATGGAAGGGAGCTCCTGGAAACAAAGGGTGTGCATAATATTATGCCAAGTAACCCTAGGAATGTTAAAAAGGAATATTTGTAATTTTTCCTCATTGACAACAAGCCCATAGGATTGAAAAAAAAGCCTCAAGCCCTTCTTTATCGATTTAGCCTCATGGACCAAGGAATACCCCATTAGCATTGTGTCTTCCATAAAATTATAGTGTGTTTTCTTTTGGGAATTTAGATGTAGGGCAAGCCCTTTGATTTCCCTATCTTGAAGCATGGCCTTGAAAGTGCGACCAAGGCCCTCCGCCATAATGATAAATAAGAATGGGAAGAGATGACCCCCCTGGTGGATGCCTCTCGATGGACAGAATGGGGAGGAGGGGATTCCATTCAATAGGATTGAGAAGAAACCCGAGGAGACTAAGTTATAAATCTAGTTAATCCAAACATTGTTGAAACCAAAGGCCGACAACATGCCTTATAGAATCTGCCAGCTGATCTTGTCATATTCTTTAGCCAAATCAAGTTTTATCATCATACCTATTTTTTGGGTGATTTGCAGAGAATGGCATACCTCATGAACCAAAATTATGCCATCCATAATTTGTCACCCTTTTACAAACCCAAATTGCTTCGGGGAGATCAAGGTAGGGAGAAGGGGTTTCTGTTATACCAAAATCCTATCGCCATCATGTGATAAGACATTTGACATACCTACTTGCCCTGAATCCCAACTCTTGGAGTGGAAACCCATGCTAAATGTCAATATTTCATGAAAATTCCCAGCATCGCACTTACCTTGTTATCCAGGAGCGGTACCCTGTTCGCACTGCCTATCCCTTGTTGTCCACAAGCGGTGCCACCGCTTATGGCCCTTAGTCCATAAGCGTTTCTTACCAGAACCACTCTGTCATTGAAGGAGAAACACGGTACCTTGGGTAAAAAGGGAAAAAGAGAAGTTTCTCGAGGCTTCTAGATGATGAGCCTCATGTCCTCCCTTATCCCTATCATTGTGGGTCAGTTGAGCTCGACTTCCCCCATCCTAGGATCTTAGAGGCCACCTCATCCACTAATCTCTCAACCATCCCTATCCTTTGAGCCTTATAAATACAAGCTCATATCCATGGTTGAGGGGGAGAACTCTTAAGGTATTGTTATGCTGTTGGATTGATCACTTGCTCCATACCATTGGAGAGCATAGAGAGAGCTAGAGTCAGAGCTTGTGGAGATGAGAATGCTTGGTTTCATGGAGATGCATGTCAACACTAAGGCTTGGTTGTAAACTTATTCATATTTCTATATTAATGTAAGTTGATTTATGTCCCACATATATTGTTGTTGTTTGATTTCACGTGTATGTTGTTAGATTCTTTAGTCACTAACATAGATTAGTAGATTATATTCTGGCTGCTTTGATCTGTTTCGTGTTGAGCTGATTGCAGGTACACAGGGTGACTATCAAAGGATTACATTCCAGGTATCTACAGTGTCTAGGGAGAGTCTTCAACTTCTGTCCTCTATTTGTTCTGGATCTGAACCATTCAGACCAGTGGAACACCTTGCTGTCCACAGGAGGTGAAATATTCCAGCTAATAGTTTATGTCTATTTTCAATCACATTTGAAATGATATTATTAATAAAATTGGAAAGTGAGATGTTTCTTAACTTACTTGGGGTATTATCCCCTTCACTCTTAGGAATGAGAGTAAGGAAAGTGGATTTGAAGGAAGATAACAATAACCCCGCCACCCAAGAAATTTCTACAATATGAAGCACCTCATCCTTAATTAAATACTAGAAGTAATGGAACAAGTTGATAGTGAATCCACCTGAAGTTAGTGCCTTGCTATATTCCATTTGATTTACTACCTCCTCTATATCGCTTAGAGAGACTAATCTCATTAGCAGTTCATTCTGTTCCGAAGACACAAAAGGAGGGATATGTTGGAAAATCTGGGTGATGTCCCTTGATTTTTCAAGGATAGGTTCCTCTAATATAGCCTTGAAGCGCCAAACTAAATCCTCCTTGATATCCTTCCTCTCCTCTAGTCTCATTCCATTCTTGGATTTTAGAACATCGATCCTATTTTTCTGCCCATGTTGAACGGTTGAGTGGTGAAAACATGTAGTGTTTCTTTCCCCCTCCTTCAACCATCTATTCTTGGTTTTCTTTTTCCATAGTATCTCCTCTTAGGATTCTCCCATAGCCACTTGTTCTGTTACCTTCCTTTCTTTTGCGTGCAAACACTCATCAAATCCCTCCATCCTCCCTTTTATTTGGATCTCCCCTAACTTATGATCTAGTCTGTGCTTGTCTTGAAATATGTTCTCGAAACCTCCTTGTTCTAAATTCTCAACTTCGTCTTGATTTCCTTGATTTTTTGTTGGAAACAATACATGCTATTGATTAAATTGACATTGTTGGCAACCCACAACTGCAATCCGCAACCCGCAATTGCAGAAGAAAGGAGTTCCCGTAGATTGCGGAAAGGGTAAATGCGGAAGCTTGTTTCGAAAAAGTTGAAAGGAAGTCGCGCAACCCGCAATCATGAAAGGAAGGAGTTCCCATAGATTGTGGAAAGGACGATTGTAGAAATATTGTTGCAAAAAGGGTAAAATGTGGAAGCTTGGCTCAAAAAAATTGAAAGGCAGGTTTGCAACCTGCAATTGCGGAAGGAAGGAGTTCCTGCAGACTCCGCAAAGAGCAATTACGGAAAGATCATTGTGGAAGGTTAATTGCAGAAGGAGTTTGCGAAAGGAGGATGTAAAGTCCACCTGAAATTACGGAAGGAAGGCATGCCCACAAATTGAGGAAAGACGATTTGCAGAAAGATAAATACGGAAAAATAAATGTGGAAAGATGGTTTGAGGAAAGATAAATGCGGAAAGATAACTGTTGAAAGATCATTGCGGAAAGGTCATTGCGGAAGGATTTTTGTTCGACGTTCCGAAATCGTGCGAGAAATTTATGAAGAGTCACGATGAAGATATGTGATTGCTAGATGAAGAGGCACATGTCCAAAATGAAAGGATGCGAGTGTTGAAAGGTACATAATTCCAGAATGAAGAGGTGTTCTTGATGAAAGGGTGTGACTGTTAAAGAAGAAATGTGTTTGCTGAAGAGACATACTTGCTGAAAGTACATTTTGGTGAATAGGAATAATGAGTAGAGTTGAAAGGACATGATCATTGAATGAGGCATTATATCAGTGAAAAGACTTGTTGATCCATATGGGTATGATGAATATATATGTGCATATTTTGAGCTGTTGAAGAGTGTCTCTACAGTCAAGATCATGGCAGCAACTAGAAGAGGCAGAGATGAGTGACATGAAAAATTATCTATGACAGAGTTGAAAAAAAAGTGATCTAGAAGATTGATAAAACATATCAGGGTGATAGAGTGGTGTTGGGGCAGACAATTGTTAGGATTATTTAATCCTCCCTTGACCAAATATAGTCTAATTGATCATCTTGCCTAACTAGGAGTAATTTACTATAGTTTGGTGCCACCATGAATATTGGTGCCATTGGTACTACCAGTGCCAATCCCTACATTCTAGGAGCCACTCCGAGTGCCACCAGCAACCTCCATGAGTTGGTTGTGGTAGGTTGGCAGTTATGTTGAGTCAATCTCTAGTTACAAACAATTAGATCACTCTCAGTTAGTCTAGCGCCAATTTTTCATGCCTTCATGGGGAGTGATGCCTTTTCCACCTACCTCATCAATTAACTAATTGTAGAACTGATTTAGACATCTGGAGTTAGAAAAATGAGCTTTGACAATGATTTAGACACACCTAGTTATCTATTTAGTCAGCTTTAGTTAGCTATTCAGTCAACTTGAGATAGTAGATTGGAATCCTATCCATGGAATTCAAATTAGGTTTATTGTATAATCATTGTATTATTCATTAAATGAATGGAGATTAATGTTGTAATTAACTGATCAATTCTTATTAGATTTGTCTCAAATTTGTCTTGTTCAGTGTACATTGTCTTTGATATTCCACTACATAATTCTACTTGTCAATTGCTCTCATTTTCCTATAGATCAATGGTTCATGAATTTAACACAGCATCAGAGCCTTGTTCAGGCTAGCAGCAAGTCTTGTCAGATCTCCATTGTACACCAGAAGCAGCTGACTTTCCACATAAATCCTGGAATCATAGCATTGCTCCCCTTGGATTTTGTCCAGATAAGTCTATCCAGGTGTGACAGACTCTGAGAAAGTGCACATGTCAAGGTGGAAAGGCTTTACTGACATATGATTACGAATTGAATTAGTTTTGCAGTGTTACTTGCAGGTACCTACGTTTCTTCTTGAGGAATTGACTAATCAACACACAAAAAGATAAATTCTTCAACTCTCGTACCCCGTATCCTTACACCCTTCAACTATGTTGATTGGAGGGTAGATATGCAGGTGTCCTTATGCAAGCTTGGCCTGTTTAGGATGAAAATGGGTAGAGAAACTGAGCCCCAACAGCATGTTGAGAGGAACAAATTTTTGAATCAGCTTGATGAGCCTTCGACTTCATGTGCACTCATATATCCTAGGATATTTGGTTCCACCTTGAGGAATTAAGGACTCCGAAGAAGCTTGGGAGAAGCTTGAATGATTGTTTGGAAAAAAATATGAGCTTTGAGGGCACATATTGGAGAATGAGCTCATTGCATTACAACCTAGCAATTTCGAATCTATTCAGCAATTCTTCACAAAATATAAGTCACTAGTACTGCAATGTAAATCACGTGGAATAGAGAGAACATATGAGCAGTTGGTTCTATCAGTCCCGATCAAGCTTGGCTCAGATTACTCAGTATTTGTCTCCACATTCCATTCCAAAATAGCTTCCATCCCTAATTGGAAGATGCCTTCTCTAGATGCTTTTGTTGAATCCTCTATGCCCTCTCTTGCAACAAATCTGTTATCTGTTTATCATATGACACATACTGGCTCACCATAGAAAGTTGTATTTGTTCCTAACTCAGTGGTGATCTCAGATATCTCAATTGGGAAGATTATAATGAAGGATGTTGCAAACCATGCCTCCAAGGCATACGAATTCTCACAAGCTCCAGCACAATCTCAACAACCATTCGAAAGGAGAGGTATAACCTCTCTTTGATCTCCATTTGCAGATAATGATATGTTGTCTAATATTTCAGTTTTAGAAGATAAGGAACAATATCAACATGATCTTGATATTGAGATTGTACCTTAAGATGATCCATATCCAGGCCCAACTCCTATTCCGAATCAGAAGCGTAAATGGGTTGAAAAGCTCATTGAAGTAGCTGGGAATGATGTTGGGGATCCATATGATAGAAGAAAAATGAATATGTTGCACTCTCTCACATAGCTTCACTACCTACAGAGTGGTGCAAAAAACTTCCAGGAAGATGCTACTTGATGATAGTGAATGATCCGTAATTTGGCGCACTGAAGAACAAAATGGATCATTCCATTCCTCCTCTAGAAAGAAGAGCCAAATGTAACATTCAACAAATCAGAAGAAGATGGAAAGGTTCACATACACAATCCCAGGATGTTGATGCACAAAAGAACCATGATTCTGCATGGCTGCCCCACAGAGCTACAATTTGCAACAAAATTTTACAAGTTTTTACCCAAAGAGGAAAATTTCCTCTTAAGTATAGTTTGTTTTCCTGATTAATTGCTTATTTTGAGGGGGGGGTTTTCCCATGAGGTTTTTTCCATTTCCATTAGTTTATTAAGCAAGTTTTATTTCTTTTAGATTGTATAGGTGACTTTTGGCCTAATTACCAAGGCCTAAGTTGTCCCAGTTAAGATTAAGGGGTGGTGTTAGGATGATTTAATCCTCCCTTGACCAAATATAGTCTAATTGATCATATTGCCTAACTTAGGAGTAATTTACTAGAGATTGGTGCCACCATGAATATTAGTGCCATTGATTCCACCGGTGCCACTGGTGCCATTGGTTCCATTGGTGCCACCAGTGCCAATCCCTACATTCTAGGAGCCACTTTGAGTGACACCAACAACCTCCATCAATTGGTTGTGGTAGGTAGGAAGTTATGCTGAGTCAACCTCCAGTTAAAATCAATTAGATCACTCTTAGTTAGTCTAACACCAAATTTGTATGCCTGCATGGGGAGTGGCACCTTTTCCACCTACCTCATCAGTTAACTGATTGTAGAATTGATTTAGACACTCGGAGTTAGACTAGTGAGCTCCGACAATGATTTAGACACACCTAGTTAGCTATTCAGTCAACTTTAGTTAGCTATTCAATCAGATTTAGTTAGCTATTTAGTTAGCTTGAACTAGTAGATTCAAATCCTATCCATTGCATTCAAATTCTATTTATTGTATAATCATTGTATTATTCATTGAATGAATGGATATTAATGTTGTAATTAACTAATCAATTCTTATCATATTTGTCTCAAATTTGTCTTGTTCAGTGTACATTGTCTTTGATATTCCACTGCATAATTCTACTTCTCAATTGCTCTCATTTTCCTGAAGATCAATGGTTCACAAATTTAACAGCAACAAACCTGTAGGGGGGTGCAGCCTCCTTCCAGTAGTGGCTGGAAAACAGGGTGCTGTTGCATCCTTGTCTATTGTAGTAGGCATATGAAGTGGGGTGTTGTAGGATCCTTGTCTGTTGTAGCAGGAAAAAGTATGGGGTGTTGATGCATCCTTTCTGTAGCAGCAGATAAACAATTTTGTAAAATTCATCTTATTAATAAATTTGGGTTTATGGTTTTCTCCTTGAGGTTTCCACGATAAAATTATGTCCTAACTTATTTGATTCTTTGTGTGTCTTGTACCAATTATTTTAATAAAAAAAGAAGGTGATACTGATTCAGCCCCCCTTCTCAGTATTCTTGGATAATCCAACACATGCAAGAACCACACCCCCCCTCTTCCTCTTCCCACCATTGTTTGACCATGTCTTTGAAATTCGAGTGAGATAACCTGAAATTATCAAACTGAAACAACTGCCTCCAAGACTACTCCTCCCTAACCCATGAAAAACGTATTGGCCAATTATCTAAACAAGCAGTGGTGAGAACCAAGGGCGAGGCTTCCCCTCCATTGATTAAGATAGATTCAGAGACTAGAAAGCGATCCAAATGAGACACGTCACGCTATGTTCCTCTGCCCCTTTTATATATCATTCCATGTGAACATATGGTTCGTAGTTTTCGTATCCACTAGTTTCAGATCTTCAATTAGATCCATGAAATCCAGACTAAAGGGTTCCCAGGATCTTTGTCCCCATTTTTTATCCTCGAGGGAGGTGATCATATTGAAGTCCCCATGATGATCCAATTTTTTCTCTGACCTAGTCCTTTAGGTAAGCTAATGATCGAAGAAACCTCAATTTATAGGTGTGTATCTGAGGGCCATACACATTTGTTAGCATCCCCAAGTTGGTAGACACCATAACCTGAGCTTATGCAGTCATGAATATTCGAGTCACTACAAAATTAGACAAGCAAATTGCCTCTGAATCCCATAAGGTGGATATACCACCCACTATTCCCCAAGTGGTTACTGCTACGACTTCACTACCTCCCCAGATTTTCCTAGTTATGATTTCCATTGTCTCATCTGAGCACTTGGTTTCTTGAAGAAAAAACACCAATGGTTTCTTATTTTTAGTCTTATTTCTTAGCATCCCAATCTTCTGGGAGATATTCGCTCCTTTGATATTCCAAGATAAAAGATTCATTAGGTAAAATTCTGGAGGGAATCCTTGATCATCAAGTATTGGGTCGAGTGCACAAGCATGGTTCCAACCTCTTATATTCTCCATCGATTTCTCCTTTTACCCCATTTTTTTGATCCCTCTTTGAACTTTCTCTTGTTTCTTTGAACTTACCTCTAGTTATCCCTAGGGACTTGGTCTTTGTTAATTTGAGGATGGCCTCTTGAAACAACTGGATTTTTTGGAAAGAAACATACCCATCCTACTTGTTCAAGTAATCATGCTCAATGTCACCCAATTTTAGGTCCCACAGCTCCACATCCTCCTCTTCGTTTGTCATGTATATTTCTCCCTTATCATATCCCATCACTTCCTCATGGGATCCCTTTCTTCCTGATTTTCTATCTGCGGTTCTTTCCTTGCAGCCTCCCTTGGATGTACCCCATTCTTTGGGAGCTGATTTAAAGTTTCAAAACTATTAGAGATTGGGGGTTTTGCAGATGATCTTTCCCCGGGTCCCTTACACCCATGCCTTCTTCGATGAGAGACCTTGGTGAAACCCTCATTGTCCGTCTCTTCCTTCTTTTTCTCTTGGGTTATGGGGGTGTGTTGGCCTGATTTTATGAATCAGAGTCAATAAGGATATTTTGTCTACACAATCAGCTTAGAGCAGCGTCCGGTGTGTTTGGTTTAACAAAACCTCGCAGGTTGTGGTCCTGCTACCAGCTAGTTTATCTCTTAAGGAGAACTTAA
>LPNX010749754.1:0-10045 GCA_001517045.1 Pseudotsuga menziesii | reverse complement strand
TCTACATAGCAATGTAGGATGTTATGTCACATTGTGATGTTTATCAAGGTTTACATTTTGCTGCGACGTTATCAAGGGTTATATCACATTATGACGTTAAGTAATTGTTTGTTACAGTGTTTGGTCGGTATATGTCAACACAACCAAATATGTGACACATTAATAATGTGATAGCGGGCGTTTAATAGGCATTATGTCACATTGTGACATTTATCACAGGTTATGTTACATTAGCGAGATTCATGAAGGGTTATTTCACATTGTGATATTTGTCAAGGGTTATGTCGCACTGTGATAATGCCCAAAAAGTGACACATTAATAATGTGATAGTGGGCATTGAATAAGAGAAATGTCCCATTGTGACGTTTATCACATGTTATGTTACATTAGCGGCGTTCATCAAGGGTTATGTCACATTGTAATATTTGTCAAGGGTTATGTCACATTGCCATAATGCCCAATATGTGATGCATTAATAATGTGATAGTGGGCGTTTAATAAGCGTTATGTCACATTGTGGCATTTATCACAGGTTATCTTACATTAACGACATTCATCAAGGGTTATGTCACCTTGTGATATTTGTCAAGGGTTATGTCACATTGCAATAATGCCCAAGATGTGACACATTAATAATGTGATAGTGGGTGTTTAATAAGCATTATGTCACATTGTGACATTTACCTCAGGTTATCTTACATTAGCGACATTCATCAAGGGTTATGTCACATTGCAGCAATGCCCAAGATGTGGCACATTAATAATGTGATAGTGGGCGTTTAATAAGCGTTATGTCACATTATGATGTTTATCGCAGGTTATGTTACATTAGCGACATTCATAAAGGGTTATGTCACATTGCAACAATGTCCAAGAGGTGACACATTAATAATGTGATAGTGGGCGTTTAATAAGCGTTATGTCGCATTGTGATGTTTACCACAGGTTATGTTACATTAGCGACATTCATGAAGGGTTATGTCACATTGTGATATTTGTCAAGGGTTATGCCACATTGAGATAATGCCCAAGATGTGACACATTAATAATGTGATAGTGGGTGTTTAATAAGCGTTATGTCGCATTGTGACGTTCATCGCAGGTTATGTTACATTAGTGACATTCACAAAGGGTTATGTCACATTGTGATATTTGTGCAGGGTTATGTCACATTGCGATAATTTCCAAGATGTGACACGTTAATAATGTGATAGTGGGCATTTAATAAGCGTTATATCGCATTGTGACGTTTATTGCAGGTTATGTTACATTAGCGACATTCATAAAGGGTTATGTCACATTGTGATATTTGTCAAGGGTTATGTCACATTGCAATAATGCCCCAGATGTGACACATTAATAATGTGTCTTTGGATGTTTAGAAAATTTCTTGTTGCATTATCAACTATGGTCACGTGGTTCACGAAAGTGAACCCTGGTTAAGTATGGCCAAAATAATGTATTTTTGTGTCACGTTAAGACTTTAACTTTTCAAAAGCGAAAAAAATTCATGTGTGTACACAAAAAATGTTTTGATATTACAACATTTATCAATACTAATGTTGGATTGCGACATTCCTCAATAGTGCATTCCTTAATGGTTTTGTTGCATTCGGACATTCAGCAACAACGATCAAAACATTTATTCATGGATATTGAAATTCATCATTCCTCAATGGTCATGTCACGTTATTCGCCATCATGTTGTAAGAATTTTATTGATATATATATATAGTCGTTTGACAAAATAAATGGTTTAAACCACCCACATTCTACATAGTAATGTAGAATGTTATGTCGCATTGTGATGTTTATCAAGGTTTATGTTTCACTATGAGGTTATCAAGGGTTATATCACATTATGACGTTAAGCCGTTGTTACATTGTTTGGTTGGTATATGTCAACACAACCAAACATGTGACACATTAATAATGTGAGAGTGGACGTTTAATAAGAGTTATGACATTTAATCTACAGGTTATGTTACATTAGCCACAATCATCAACGGTTATGTCACATTGTGATATTTGTGAAGGGTTATGTCACATTGCGATAACGTCGAATATGTGACACGTTAATAATGTGTCTTTGGATGTTTAGAAAATTTATTTATATATTATGTCACATTTTGTTGTTTATCAAGGTTTACGTTTCACTATGAGGTACAGTTGCCCTAAAGTTCAGTTACCCTAAAGAAACATTCCAACCTCGAAGGGTTAAAGAGGATGCTTTAACATACGTCTATTTCTTCCTTCCTTTCGTTAAAGAAGATTGCTGCACATGCATTATTTTGTCTGCCCCTTGATAAAATAGATGATTTCCTTCTCTTTATATGTAATATATATTTTGTGTATGAACCAAATCAATGTAAATATGATTTTATTAAAAGTTTGGTGGGTTATTTAAGGTGACACTTTGAGAATAATTATAATGGTATGCAGAGTGGCAATGTCCACAGAAGTTGGATTAAACGAATAACTTTAATAGATAACTTAAACCATTTTTTCTTTGGAAACTGGTATAAAAAGCAAAAAGTGGTATGTTATTGAAAGGGCAGAAAGTTGCACGTCATTGAAAACATGAAAACTATGTCACGTAAATTAAGTTTCATAAAAGAATTGATTACAATAAATGAAAAAGGCTAATGGATTTAGTTGTTTTCTGAATTTGTTGCACCTATTTTCAAAACAAAAGCAGCTTGCTTTTGCAGTTCAAGTGTTTGATAGAATTGAAGCTATATGGCATTAAAGACCATGAAATTGGTTATATGTTGTATTGGAAAATAAGTAGTCTAAATTAAGTTTCATAAAATAATTGATTACAATAAATGAAAAAGGCTAATGGACTTAGTTGTTTTCTGAATTTGTTGCAGCTATTTGCTTAGCTTTCTTTTGCAGTTCAAGTACTTGATAGAACTGAAGCTATATGGCATTAAAGACCATGACATCTTAACCATAAATATTTAATTAAATTTTTTTATCATACTTCGTGAAATATATATATAGTTTACAAAATGTAAATTTTTAATTCTTTTCATAATATTTCATCTTCAATTTCAATTTCATTTACAATGATGATTAATAATCGTGGAGTTGTGGAGTTGTGACAGCCTTTATTTAACTAGCATTCATAACCTTCGAATTACATTTTCATAATTTATAAGTTTTATTATGAATGGTTTTTTTACATAATATTAAAAGTCTTATATATATATACTTAAATGACAACTGGTTTTTCCTCTTAATATTAAGGATATTTTATTAATTAAGAAATACAAAAAAAAAAAATTTAACCAATTAAAGATATTTTATTAATTAAGAAATAAAAATAAAATAATGTTTTAACAAATTGAAAATATGATGTTAATATTCATCACATTAATATATTAAATATTAAAATTGTTATGAAAAGATTATGGTGATAATGTTTATTTAACTAGCATTTACAAGCTTCTAATTACGTCTTCATAATTTATACTAATTACATCTGTACATAATTTATTAGTTTCTTTATATATATATATATATATATATATATATATAATTTCATGAAGCATAAAAAATGAAGGGTATATTGCATTGTGACATCCATCCATGGTACATTCGTTAATGACGTTGTCGCATTGCAACATTCATCGAGAGTTATGTTGGATTGCGACATTCCTCAATAGTGCATGCGTTGGTATCAGTACATGCAAATAATAAGTTACTCTTATCACACTTTAGGTATTAAAGTCAAAGACAATCTAATGGTAGAATGCTATTTTCAAAGTCATATTAATGAAGATTATCGTCTCTGTATTTTGAATATATATAGCTTCTTTTGTGCTTAATGGGGCTCAAAATCGCAAAGGCAAAGGCATATGCTGCACATGAGAGGAAGGGCCTCTCAGGAATTATGCACAGGACAACTACCCCCATCGCAATTGCAACGAATATGTTGTGTAAACACACTGTCTGCAATGCTCTTCATGCATCAGCTCAAGATCAGATCAATGCTCTCCACGCATCAGATCAAGAAGCTTACATTAAATTTCCTTTTAGAATTTCAACCTAGGAAATAAAAATACTTGCCTACAACACCGATGGCGATCACTTAGAAGACACAATGAAAACACAGTATGAATATGAGCAATAAGCTATCTCCCATGGAGGTTTTCTTGACCAATGATGTCTAGGGTGGTGTTTGGAGGACCGTCCCATACATTATGATGTTAATCCATGGTTCGTTACTGTGGGCGTTTAATAAGCGTTATGTCACATTGTGACATTTATGACAGGTTATGTTACATTAGCAACATTCATCAAGGGTTATGTCCCATTGTGATATTTGTCAAGGGTTATGTCATATTGTCATACTTTTCAAGGGTTATGTCGCATTGTGATGTTTATCAATGTTGATGTTTCAGTGTGATACTATCGAGGGTTGTATCGCATTATGATTAAGCCATGGTTTGTTACAGTTGGTGTTTAATAAGCTTTATGTCACATTGTGACATTTATCATGGGTTATGTTACATTAGCGATATTCATCAAGGGTTATGCACATTGTGATATTTGTGAAGGGTTTTGTCGCATTGTGATGTTTATCAAGGTTTACATTTCACTATGACGTTATTGAGGGTTATATCATATTACGACGTTAAGCCATCGTTTGTTACAGTGGGCGTTTAATAAGCGTTATGTCGCATTGTCACGTTTATCAAAATGTCAAATTATGATATTTATCAAGGGTTATGTCACATTGTGATGTTTATCAAGGTTTACGTGTCACTGTGATGTTATCGAGGGTTATATCACATTACAACGTTAAGCCATGGTTTTTTACAGTGGGTGTTTAATAAGTGTTATGTCGCATTATGACGTTTATCACGGGTTATGTTACATTAGCGACATTCATCAAGGGTTATGTGACATTGTGATATTTTTCAAGGGTTATGTCCCATTGTGATGTTTATCAAGGTTTACGTTTCACTATGACGTTATCGAGGGTTATATCACATTACGACGTTAAGCCATGGTTCGTTACAGTGGGCGTTTAATAAGCGTTATGTCGCATTGTGACGTTTATGATAGGTTATGTTACATTACCAACATTCATCAAGGGTTATGTCACATTGTGATATTTGTCAAGGGTTATGTCACATTGTCATACTTGTCAAGGGTTATGTCGCATTGTGATGTTTATCAATGTTGACGTTTCAGTGTGATGTTATCGAGGGTTGTATGGCATTACGCTTAAGCCATGGTTTGTTACAGTTGGCATTTAATAAGCTTTATGTCGCATTGTGACGTTTATCATGGGTTATGTTACATTAGTGACATTCATCAATGGCTATGTCACATTGTGATATTTGTCAAGGGTTATGTCGCATTGTAATGTTTATCAAGGTTTACCTTTCACTATGACGTTATCGACGGTTATATCACATTACGACGTTAAGCCATGGTTCGTTACAGTGGGCGTTTAATAAGCGCTATGTCGCATTGTGATATTTATGACAGGTTATGTTACATTAGCGACATTCATCAAGGGTTATGTCACATTGTGATATTTGTCAAGGGTTATGTCACATTGTGATATTTGTCAAGGGTTATGTCACATTGTCATACTTGTAAAGGGTTATGTCACATTTTGATGTTTATCAATGTTGACGTTTCAGTGTGATGTTATCGAGGGTTGTATCGCATTACGATTAAGCCATGGTTTGTTACAGTTGGTGTTTAATAAGCTTTAGCTCGCATTGTGACGTTTATCACGGGTTATGTTACATTAGCAACATTCATCAAGGGTTATGCACATTGTGATATTTGTCAAGGGTTATGTCACATGGTGATGTTTATCAAGGTTTACGTTTCACTATGACGTTATCGAGGGTTATATCACATTACGACGTTAAGCCATCGTTTGTTACAGTGGGCGTTTAATAAGCATTATGTCGCATTGTGACGTTTATCAAAATGTCAAATTGTGATATTTATCAAGGGTTATGTCCCATTGTGATGTTTATCAATCCTCATCAGCTTCATCATGGTCATCATCCTCATCCTCATCATCACCCTCATCCTCCTCCTCCTCCTCATCACCCTCATCCTCCTCCTCCTCCTCATCACCCTCATCCTCATCATCATCATCAACATCATCATCATCATGGTAATCATCATCATCACCCTCATCCTCATGGTCATCATCATGGTCATCATCATCATCATCATCATCATCATCATCGTCGTCTTGATCATCACCATCATTGTTCATCATCATCTTAAACATCACCCTCATCCTCATCATCATCATCACCCTCATCCTCATCATCATCATCACCCTCATCCTCATCATCATCAACCTCAATCCTCATTAGCATCGTTCATCACCCTCATCCTCACCATCATCATCATCTTCATCGACATCCGCATCCTCATCATCATCATCATATTCATCATCTTCCTCATCATCACCATCATCCTCATCATCATCTTCATCGTCATCGTCATCCTCCTCCTCCTCATCACCCTCATCCTCATCATCATCAACCTCGCTCCTCATCATCATCGTCATCACCCTCGTCCTCATCATCATCATCATCGTCATCATCATCATCATCATCCTCATCCTCATCCTCATCATCATCATCATAGTCATCATCCACCTCATTATCACTCTCATCCTCATCATCATCATCATCAGCGTCGTCATCGTCATTGTCTTCATCGACACCCTCATCCTCAACATCATTAGCATCCTCGTCCTCCTCCTCATCATCATCATAATCCTCATCCTCCTCCTCATCATCATCATCACCCTCATCCTGATAATCATCATCATAGTCATCATCCTCCTCATCATCACCCTCATCCTCATCATCATCATCATGGTCATCATCATCATCATCATCATCATCATCATCATCACCCTCATCCTCATCATGATCATCATATTCATCATCCTTCTCATCATCACCATCATTGTTCATCATCATCTTCATCGTCACCCTCGTCCTCATCATCATCATCACTTTCATCCTCATCATCATAAACCTCGATGCTCATCAGCATCGTTCATCACCCACATCCTCACCATCATCATCATCTTCATTGACACCCTCATCCTCCTCCTCCTCATCATATTCATCATCCTCCTCATATTCACCCTCATCCTCATCATCATCATCACCCTCATCCTCATCATCATCAACCTCGATCCTCATCATCACCATTCATCACCCTCATCCTCATCATCATCAACCTCGATCCTCATCATCACCATTCATCACCCTCATCCTCACCATCATCATCATCTTCATTGACACCCTCATCCTCATCATCATCACCATCTTCATTGACACCCTCATCCTCATCATCATCATCATTGTCATCATCATCCTCACCATCATCCTCCTCCTCCTCATCATCACCCTCAACCTCATCATCATCATCATCATCATCATCATGGTCATCATCATCATCACCACCATCATCCTCATCATCATCATCATGGTCATCATCATCACCCTCATCCTCATCATCACCATCATTGTTCACCATCATCTTCATCATCACCATCATCTTCCTCATTGTCACCCTGATCCTCATCATCATCAACCTCGATCCCCATCATCATCATTCATCGCCCTCATCCTCACCATCATCATCATCTTCATCAACACCACCATCCTCATCATCATCATCATCATCAACATAATCTTCACCCTCATCCTCCTCCTCATCATCATTACCCTCATCATCATCATCATCATCATCATCGTCATCATCATCATGGTCATCATCATCATTATCGCCCTCATCTGCATCATCATCATCATGGTCATCGTCATCGTCATCATCATCATCATCATCATCATCACCCTCATCCTCCTCATCATGATCATAGTCATCATCCTCCTCATCATCACCATCATTGTTCACCATCATCTTCATCGTCACCATCATCCTCATCATCGTCACCATCCTTGTCATCATCATCATCATCATCATCATCCTCATCATCACCATCATGATCATCCTCATCAGCATCCTCATCATCCTCATCCTCATCGTCTTCATCGATAACCTCATCCTCAACATCATCAATATCCTCATCCTCATCATCATCATCACCATAATCCTCCTCCTCGTCATCATCATCATCACCCTCATCCTCATCATCATCATCATCATATTCATCATCCTCCTCATCATCACCATCATTGTTCACCATCATCTTCATCGTCACCATCAGAAATAATAATTTTTCTAATAATTATTTATATTTATTATTATATATTTGAACAATTAAATAAACATTATTATTGTCATTAATATTTTCTAGATATGTCCATGGGCTCACCCGTTACTAGCAACAACCACATTAAATTAATAATGTGTCTGAATATGCCGATAGGCGTAAATTTAGGCACATACTTTTTGTATTAATGTTTTTCCCTATAGTATTTGCTTAAATTTACGCATATCGACGTATTCAGACACATTATTAATTTAATGTGGTTGTTGCTAGTTACAATTACACATAAATTATGATAGTGATAATGAGAATGGTGAGAATGAAAATTGTATGCATCCAAATGTTACAGCAGGAAGAGTGCAGGGAAGAGGGAATAGCAATAATGATCTGCCAAATGATGCGAACGGCATAACCCGAAGGTTCTCGCGTGTATGATAATTTACCATTTCTATAATTAGGTCAAGTAGGATGGCTATCTCGCTAACGGGTATGACAATTTTCCAATTCTATAATTAGGTCAAGTACGATAATCGTAATAACAAGGATGGTGATAATGAGGATCGTATGGGTCCAAATTCCCAGCGATCAAAATAGTATTAACCAGGGAGGTTCTAATACGGCAGCTATGCCGCTGGTAAAGAAGATATGCATTGAAACGGCACCCAATGACACATGTCCCAATAATATTGGTACAAGATCCATTTCCAATTGTTTCTTGATGCAACAAACTGCAGGAAGTCAAAATCGAGAGTCTCCACTGCAACAAACTGCAAGAAGTCAAAATCGAGAGTCTCTACTGCAACAAGCTGCAAGAATTCCAAAACCAAATTCTGTGGATGTTGAGATGGTGTTAGACCAAACTACAAATCCAAATTCTATGGATGTCGAGATGGAGGTTGATGAAACTTCAGATCCAAATTCTGTAGATGTTGAGAAGGACGTACACGAGGATGATGATATTGCATTGATCGAATATCCAATCCTTAAGTACTCATTGATGAGTGTACTACTCAAACCCGTGCCGAGGGCTAACACTCACCTAAAGTATATCTTCAAATATTAACTGGGGCCATGGGAACTGTCGATGGCAAGCACACAGTGGCTTGGAAATCTAAGACATTACTAATAGGTAAAAGTATTTATTTTATTTTTAAAACAGGTATCTATTTTATTTTGAAAACAACTATAGTTCAGTTGTTTCATTGAATGCATATCTTATTTTATTTAACATGGTTTGATCTTTCCTTTGTCATATAGTTGTATTACATTACCGTTTTAGAACCACTGGTTGTTTTAATAGATCCGATTGATGTCACATTATTGACGGTGTTTGTCTATTAACATTACAAATTACAATGGTCTGAGTGAAATTATATGAGAATCTGAATCATTTGGATGGTATGATATTACCTTTAATTTTACTGTATTATCTTGTTGTATTAATATTATAGGATACTCAAAAATGTAGGTTGTTTGAGTGGTTTGATAAAAGATTATGTTATTTGTTGTATGGATATTATAGGATACTTGGAAATGCATGTTGTTTGAGTGGTTTCAAAAAAGATGATGTTATTTGTATGTAACATTCAGTTTGTTATATTACATTGATGTTATTTGTATGTAACATTCACTTTGTTATATTACATTATCAAACCACTCAAACAACATGCATTTCCGAGTATCTTATAATATCGATACAACAAATAACATAATATTTTATCCAACCACTCAAACAACCTACATTTTTTAGTATCCTATAATATCCATACAACAATATAATGGAGTAAAATGAAAGGTAATAT
>LPNX010749749.1:34748-157623 GCA_001517045.1 Pseudotsuga menziesii | reverse complement strand
TGTTACAGTAACAAACACATTGACTGCTATATCATTAAATAACTTTGTAGGTCACTCTAAAATGGAGACAATCTCTTACTAATATGGTAATTCAACACATTCACAATATATGCTTTATCAAATTATAAATAAAATGGTTAATAATTTCAACATACAAATAATGCCATTACATAACTTAATAGGTAAGAAATTTCTTGCAACATCTATTGTTCATGAGATGAGGTAAACCTTGATCAACTCAAATATTAATACAAATTAAAAAATTATAATAATAAAATAATGTAAGGAATCTAAGTTTAATATTAGAAAGATATGCTTCAACTTTATATAAATTTGATTTTATATAGCTTATATTGATAATATTATAAAAAAATGGTGAATATAAAGATTGAAATGAGTGAATTAAGTAATTTTTTGGTTTTTTATTTTTTGAAAACTCAATCTTGTTGAAGTTCTAAATTCTAGATCCCTTGTATAATTCCAAATTTAATGAAATATGTGTTACATCACTTATTCTACAAAAGTGATTCACTTCAAAGCAGCTCTACTGTAAAAGTGATTATCAAAGGTTGATCTTGGGAAGATGGGGCTTCTTTTTTTTAGTTGGTCAAATTAATATCTACCACGTCACTATTGGGGACATCTTCAGCATTTTCTTTGATCAAGCATAACTTCATCATCCAGAATTAGTTTTAAGTACCATTTTTTTTAAAACCGCATATTTTTTTGAGCTCTTTGCATCTTGAGCTCATATTTTTTTGAGCT
This sequence comes from Pseudotsuga menziesii, assembly GCA_001517045.1. Classification (NCBI taxonomy): domain Eukaryota; kingdom Viridiplantae; phylum Streptophyta; class Pinopsida; order Pinales; family Pinaceae; genus Pseudotsuga; species Pseudotsuga menziesii. The sequence continues at coordinate 156,858 of LPNX010749749.1, read as the reverse complement.
CTTGAGCTTTTTGTTCTTTCAGCCATTATTTTATAGAATGGCCACCCCTTGTGATATTATACTTACAAGTTCTAACTATTTCTCATGGAAATCTCGTATGGAGGATGTTCTGCGAAGTAGGGGACTTTTCATGATAACATCAGGGAAAGAATTATAACCCACTGATGATGATAAAAAAATTAAATGGGAAAATAAATGTGATGAAGCTCATGGATTGATTGGGATTTCAATCTCTACTAATTTGCAATTCCACATATCTGGAATTGATGAACCTAATCTCGCTTGGGAAAAGTTGGAATCTGTGTTTGGTAAACACAATGAAATTCGGGGTCATCAACTTGAGAATGAGTTGCTTTCCTTGAATCCAAATGATTTCTCATGCATTCAAGACTATTTATCTAAGTATAAAACTTTTAGACTATTATGTGCCAAATGCAAGATTAAGAAAGAAGACAAACAATGTATTTATCATATTCTTTCAACACTTGGACTTACATATTCTGTTTTTGTATCTACATTCTACTCCATGAAAGAATCCCTAAATGCAGCTATCTATGAAGAGCCTAGCCTTGAATCCTTTTATGATTCCTTAATTAAAGAGCAAGATAAGCTCATTCATCTTGAAATAATTAACAATGCAGATACATAAGGGAAAGCCTTATTGTCCCAACAGAAAGAAAAGTCCAAGCCTCCCAAGAAACAGAATTTTTGCAATAATAAGACAAACAACAAGGGTCCCAAACCCTCTCAATCAGCTCCTACTTTAAAAAATGACAAAGGATCCAAGCAAAAAGGAAAGAAGACTAAGCGTCATTGCAATTTTTGTGAGAAAGATAATCATGATGAATCTAAATGTTTTAAGAAGATGGCAGCCTTGGATGCAGCAATGAAGAAGCACCACATCAGCCTAGATTCGCCTTCAGAATCTAACTCTCATGGGCATGCACTTTGTGCTTCTGTTTACTCTTATACTGCATCTTCTTCTTCTACTTCAAATGAATGGCTCATTGATTCTGGAGCATCTTATCATATGGCTAAGGATCAATCCATCTTTTCTACTATGCATGAATGTAACACCAAACAAATATTTGTTGGTGAGGATATATCTCTAAGTGTTGTAGGATCTAGAACAGTTCCAGTAGAAAATGGTCATTTCAGTGATGTACTATGTGTCTCAAAAATTTCCTGCAATTTGTTATCAGTCTATGAAATCACTCATTCAGGTGAAGGTAAAACTGTGAAGTTTTCACCTCACCAAGTTGTAATCAAGGATTTTAAAAATCCTCAGAATGTCCTTGCTACTGGAACTATTGATGATATTACCAGGTTGTACAAGTTTAACAACTTTGGGTCATCACCTTTTCCTTCAGTTTTTGTTGCTCATAGTGATAACTTGAGCAAATTTTGGCATGAGCGATTTGGTCACTTAAATTATCGCTCATTGCAACAACTATGTAAAAACAATATGGTGACTGGTCTTCTGCTGATATCTTGTAAGGATGGTGTTTGTTCCAGTTGTGTACTCGAAAAACATCATCGGGACAATTTTGAAAAACGTGCCTCTTGGCACACCTCGGTTCCCTTGGAGCTTGTGCATAGTGACTTGTGTGGCCCCCTTCTATCTGCTTCATTTTCTAGTTTCAAATATTTATTAACTTTCATTGATGACTACTCCAGACACACTTGGGTTTACTTCCTAAAACTTAAGAGAGAATTCTTTAACATGTTCTTGGCCTACAAGGCCCTTGTTGAAAAACAATCTGGTCATCAAATTATTAAGTTAAGATCTGAAAATGGAGGAGAATATGTTAACAACAAGTTCACTACTTTTTGCACTGAACAAGGAATCCAACAACAGCACACTGTTCCATATACATCACAACAAAATCGTGTAGTTGAACGGAAGAACCACACTTTAAAATAAATGGCTAATTGTATGATCCAATCTAAGGGACTGAGTCTTCAATATTGGGCTAAGGCCCTAAATTATGCAAATTACATAGTTAATTGCACACCCACTAAAGTTTTACAAGGTATAACACCAGAAGAAGCATGGAGTAGAATTAAACCAGATGTAAGTCACTTTTGTGTGTTTGGTTGTGAAGCATGGGCTCACATTCCGGATGAAAAACGGAAAGCATTGTAGCCTAAAAGTGAAAAGTGCATATTTGTTGGATATTCTGAAGATGTAAAAGATTATAGACTTCTTCAACCACATTCTCATGATATAATCATTAGAAGAGATGTTAAATTTGATGAAAATCTCTTTGGCCTGCAAGCCTAATTTGGTGGTTGTGCCATCTTTGGCCTGCGAGCCTAATTCAGTGATTGTGTCTTCTTCTTCTTCTTCTTCCAGCTTCCTTAACAGGTTTCCAAATCCAGTTTTTGATGATGACAGTGAGGATGAAAATCCACCTCTTCCTTCTCATGTTCCTCCAATTGCACCAGCACCAATGCCTCCTCGATGGGTCCGTTCAACATGTGAAGTAGCTGATGATCTTGACGGTGATCCTAGAGATCAATGTCGAACAGGTTCTGAGTTTCAGCGAGCCTCTTCTCTTTTGGCTCAAGTTTCTAAGAATCATCAACCAAAAACTTTTGCAGAAGCTTTAGGAATTCCAGATTGGGTTGCAACTATGGATGAAGACTATCGTTCCTTAATGGTGAACGATACTTGGGATCTTGTTCCTCTTCCAAAAGGAATAAAAATTGTCAGATGTAAATGGGTCTACAAAACTAAGTATGCATCATATGGAAGTGTTGAAAGACTTAAGGTAAGGTTAGTTTCCAAAGGTTTTTCCCAAGTTGAAGGGATTGACTACAATGAAACCTTTTCTCCTATAGAAAAAATGAATTCCATCCACCTTGTTCTTTCCCTTGCAGCCTTACATAACTGGGAAGTCCATCAAATGGATGTCAAGTCTGCCTTTTTACATGGTGATTTACAGGAAGAAATTTACATGGAACAACCTCCTGGATATGTTCAGGATAAGTCTATCCTTATCTATCTCCTTAAGAAATCCTTATATGGCCTTAAGCATGCTCCTAAAGCTTGGTATGCAAAAATGGATAGCTTTCTCCTTGAGACCAGTTTTTCTAAATGCCATTCTGACCCAAATGTCTATACCAAGAAAGTAGGAAACCATCTCATTATACTTGTTCTTTATGTTGATGATCTTATCCTTACTGGTAGTGACCCTAACCTTATAACCCATGTGAAATCCAGTCTTAAGAAAAATTTTGAAATGTCAGACTTAGGACATTTGCATTATTTTCTTGGTCTCCAAGTCTTACAAACCAAAGAAGGAATCTTTCTTTCCCAATCTAAGTATGCTTGTGACCTTATTTGTCGCTTCCACATGGAAGATTGTAAACCAACCCCTTCTCCCTTCCAGCCTGGAGTCAAACCTTTTTGCCACTTGTACTTCCCCTGAAGTAGATGCCACCTTGTATCGTCAGCTTGTTGGTAGTCTTTTATACTTGACTCATTCTTGTCCTGACCTTTCCTTTGCCGTTGGTCATGTTTCCCATTCTATGCAAACTCCTCATGAAAGTCACTGGAAAGCAATAAAAAGAATACTTAGATATATTCGAGGTACAATTCAGTTTGGGATTCATTATAGTACATGGGGAAAACCTTTTTTGGTTGGTTTCACTAATTGATATTGGGCCGGCGATCCTGATGATCGAAATTCTACTGCAAGTTATGTTTTCAGTCTGGGATCTAGACCTATCACTTGGGCTTGTAAGAAACAACAAGCTCTTTCTCTTTATTTAGCAAAAGCAGAATATCGAGTTGCAGTTAATGCCAATCAGGAAGCTTTATGGCTTCAATAGATCCTTTCAGATTTTGGATTCGAGCAGTAGCAGCCTACCCCACTTTGGTGCGACAATCAAAGTGTCATCAAGCTTGCCAAAGATCTAGTTCTATATCAGCACAACAAACACATTGAGCTACACATGCGCTTCATCAAAAATCTTGTTCATGATCATGTTATTGAAGTGCTTTATTGCCCAACAGATGATCAAGTTGCAGACATCTTCACCAAGTCTCTTACAAAAGTGAAGTTTTCTAAACTTCCGTCTATGTTAGGAGTTGAAGAATGCGTCCTTAAGGGGGGATAGGCTCTAATGCTTCATTCCTTCTTCTAATAGTGTCCCTTTTGTAAATCCTTCAATCCTATCCCAAGTTGTTCTTAAGGGGGGATGTTAGGATATTTAGACACTTAGGAGTTAGTTAAGATCAACTTGTGTAATATATCCATTAGCTAAAAGTGTGTTTCTTTAGTATGCACTAGTATGCATTTGTAAATATTCTAATCCAATGTTTATGATATGTTCTAGACATAGAGTAATCCAATGGTTCAACTTCTCTTAGATCATACCTACCATTGATCCTTGGCTTAACACCCGATTGGTCTATGATCTCTATTTAAAGAGCATAGAGGGTCCTTGGCTAGTTGATCGATTATGAGAAGCTCATGTAACTTTCTTTCTTTTGCATAATAAATTGCTCCAAGAAGCTATTTGGCTGGGGCCGTGGACTATTTTCCCTACTGTCTACAAACCCAACACAAGGAAGTGCCCCTTCTCTCCTCCACAGTCCCTCGGGATACAACTTCCCTTCCAGTGCTCTTCGGGATGTGCATCGCAGGTTTTCCAAACACTCTTATCTTATTGTAAGGTTCCACACTAGGTTTATCAAGCATATTCTACATCTCTTCCATTCCTAAGTCTTGTACATAGCTCAAAACCGCACCAGGGTTCACATCACAACAACCACAGGGAGACTCTACAACACAGGTTTACTCTATGTTTGTGCCAGAAATTGTTTCCAAGGCTATGAAGAAACAAGCCAACACAATCTCAAAAAACTCAATAAAGTAAACTAGGTTTAGGGTTTCTGGAATGTTTTCTTGGTTGTCAATTTGGTAACCAACAGGGAATACACTCATGAGCTAAACAAGAACTGAATTATAAGCAAGTAAAGACAAATATGCATAATATAATCAACAGATATCAATCAGAATATAATCTTAAAGTTCATTCAGGGCTGACAAGCATTACAAGTAAAGAAACCATGAACCAGCAATGAATATATCAGTCCAGTAGCTAAACAAACTCAAATTGAAGCTAAAACATATACTGAAGGGTATAAAGTGTCATATATTTCATAGTCTGTCATCAAATACATATAAGAGTTATGATACTTAGCTCACAAATAAGTCTAAAGACCTCTTGAATTTCTCCCAAAAATCGAACCCCCCTTCTGTCTTTCTCATCTATCTAAATAGTATTCCTCAACAAAAATCAATTAGGGTTAAAACCCTAACTGCCTTCAGCTAACTACTCGATGAGATAAATCTAAATTACAATTTACAAAATATGATATTTTTCAAATCATAGTAAACAACTAACTAATTAAAGTGTTCCTCAAAAAGACATAATTGACTAACTGACAAATTCAAAGGTCCTTTGCAGCCTCAGCTAGCAATGCTATTCCATCCAGAGCTTGAGCCTTCTTCTTGGCTCTCTTTTGCTCATCTTCCATGCCTACTAGTCTTCTTATGAGCTCTTCATTTTGCTTCTGTAGGCTTTCCATAGTCAACTTCAACTCTGCACAGTGCAAATCAGTGGTTCTTTTCCTCTTCAAGGCTTCCTTGGACACTGCTTTCAGTTCCTAAAAATGTCCATTAACATCTTGCAAATATTATCTAAGTCTTCTGTTTGCCAAGGTCAACCCATCATTCACTTCCTACATGTAGTCCATCTAATGTCTGTATTGTTTAATAGTTTTCTGTAGGTTTTCCCTTTCTGATTCAAATGGCCTCCCTGTTATGGTCTCTTGTGCATCACTGGGCATCCATGGTATATTAAGTTTCCAGAAAATATTTGCATCTTCTTCTAACAGATTTGTAGAACTATTAGGAATGCTAGGTTTTTCCTGAGTGTCTGTTTCCTTAGGTATAGCTTCATCTTTCAATTGCCGATCTTCAACATAAGGAACTTCTGTTTGTTCTTCCTGCTGTTGTTTCAACAATTCAGCTCTCAATTCAAGAAATACTGTAGAAAATTTAGTTTGGGTGATATTTGAATCTTCTACTGACTGTAATTACTTTTTTTCTTTTGTAGGATGAAAAACTGAACTTCTTACAACTGCTCCTACCTTCTTTTTACCGCTCACTTTGTTAATTCTTGGTTTTTCATCATCTGAAGAAACCTCATCAAGAACAGTCACCTCTTTGGTATTCAAGCTAGGGTTAAGTAGTTTATTCATATTCAATCTTAATTTATTCCTTGACCTGGTTTTAGACCTCCAAGCTGGAGCCAATTCTCCCATCATTTTCAAGCTTCTACCTTGGTGTTTGACTGTAGAAAATTCCATGACTTCAACCCTGTTCCTCTTTCTCCTAGGTCTGACTATCTTATTTTCCAGAGTGGAAAATTCCTTGCATGAATCAACCCTAGCTTCAGTTTTAGCAATGGATTGGTCCTCCTCTAACAAATAACCCTCATCCTCTGACAGGATAGTGATGGGACTCCTTTGTTGGGTCTGAATCTCTTCTTCCTCTACAGTAAATTTTTCTGTGACAGCAGTTTTATCTTCACTGAAAACTTTTGCTGGTATCATGTGTTGCATAGGCTGCTCTTTCTTTTCTGTAAACAGTGAATATTTACCTTTAATGCCAGCTGAAAACATTTGAGGTTCATTGTCATCCTTCAAAGGCTCTAATGCTTCTTCAAACTTAACCTCTTTCTTGTCTTCAATATTAACCTTCTGACCTAGTTTCCTCACTAGGACTTTCCCTTTGTCTACCTGTTTTTTGGTTTGCTGATCCTCTTATTTAACTTGAAAACCAGACCAGAAGAGGAAGAAATCCCAGGTTTTTCCTTCATTCTGTAAGACAATACTAATGATCAATTTAATTAGTCCATGGTGGAAAATGGACTAGGAAGTATGATCCTGATGCCCCTTGACTCTGCTAGACATCTTCTGCAGACTTTTGAATAGGAAGAAAGGAAGGCTCATTTTAGATACATCAACCATATGTTGTAAAAACCTAAAATGGTATTTGAAAACATAGGCATATTTGCCTTCACAGTTTATATAGCTTTGCAAGATTCTAATGGGTTCCACCCACTCACTTCTGAAATTTTGGATCAGTATGCCTTTGCTCCAGTCTGGGGTAACATTAGGTAACACACACCTCTGGGCCTCAAAAGTGAATGGCAATTTTTTAAACCACATCTCACCTTCATTTTTTATTCTTGTAGCTTCTGCAATTAGATCCACTGTCAACCTAAACTTTAAAGTGTCAAAAACCACCATGCCATGATTGTAGCATTGTGCAAATTTACAAGAAACCTGAGTGTTATAACCATCTATTCTTTTGAAACAATCCAGCCACCCAGCCTTCTGGAAAAGTTCTACACAGCCTGGGAATTTCTCAATCCAGCTTACATCAGTAGGCTCAGCCCTATTTATTTTTCCACTTTTACCCATCTGAACTCACCTAGGATGCTTTCAATGGCTGAAACTCTGTGTACTTCTAGGGTTCACTCAATGACCTAGTAGCTGCTTTTTCCTTCTTAAACCTCTTAGGTCTCAATAACCAGCTTTTCTCAGTCTCCCTTGACTGTTCCCTTTTGTTTTCTAATGCAGGATAGGTTTCACCACAGGCTCAAATGATTTAGGTCACAGAGTGCTCAATACTTTTCACTAAAACTGTGGGTGGAATTTAGCTATCATTCAGTCTGCTCATTCACATACTAGACCCTCTTTGGACTGTATGACAACACCTGTGCATTGCAATCTTGTACAAAAAATTACCCCTTAATTCCTTTAAATGCAACTAATAAACTATTTCTGTGCAGAAAGGGTTTTACACAAGTGATCTCAGCTGTTAACTCCTTATATCAACTTGTGGTTTTAAGATCAACTAGGAATTGTTTATCCAGTAGATGAGGAGATATAAAAACAATCTTCTGTATGCTCATTTTCTGCTCCCATTTGCTTTAAACACAAAAAATAGTAAGCTTTAACACCTAATAAAATTAGTTCTTCCTGCAATTTCAAATGTTCGGCTCCTTTGTTGCATTATTTACAGGCAGCAAATCACTTTGTGAAATTTGTACACCACATAATACACAGCTCTTCTCCTTGTCATCTTTTTAGGATTCAACAAGGGAATGGTTCAATATAATGCTACTTTTCAACCTTCCACTCACCACAGCATCTGAGAATGTCTTAAACAGCTATCTCTTCGGCAGGAATCTCATTTAAGCACATAACTTAATGTTTCCCTTAACCAATTTTAACAGAATAAACTTTACTGAGAAAGCCCCAATTCAGTAGCCATTAACAGGTTATCGCGGAATACCTGCTTTATGTCGAGCTACAGAAGCTTTAAACCAATCCTTGTGCTGTCTTATTGCCGAATTTAAGTATATAGGTGTCTTCAGATGTTTGATTTACCTCCAAGTGGCAGGACAAGAAAGCCCTAATTTCCTATGTAACCGTGAAAACCCCAACTCTCTTTGCAACTGCAATCTCCGATTTTTAGGCAAACATCGTCACTCCACTAAGTCTTCAGCTTCGAAATGCATGTAAGGAATAACTCCCCTCAGATCAAACTCGATCTATACCGCTATCTGTCATGATGAGCTGCGTTCTAGCTGATGATAACCATGATCTCTTCCACGACATGAACCCACCTTTTTTCATGATGACTACTGGAACAACACGTAGCAAAATCCTTAAATCACGTGATTAGTCACTTAAGATTCGAAATCATGCAAAAAATCAGCTCAAAAGTCGGAGAATTTAACATGCGCGATATTCTTGTAGCGCCACTATGTTAATTTTGGGCACTTGCGCTACAAGAATAATTTGAAACCACTTTTGGCGCTGTTTTAATCTTTTTTTTCAATTTGAATGCAGTTTAGGTGCTAAACTATGCTCTTAGAATATATTGTTGACATCCTTAATCAACATAATGACCTTTAAACCCTTCAAAAACTAAAGGAGGAAAAACAATAATAAACCTAAAGGCAAAAAAACTTGAAAATTTCACTAAATACCAAAACTTTCTACAGTAAGTGAAAGGATAAACTCAAGAAAATAAGCAAACTAAAATAAAAATGACAATCAAACATAAAAAATTAAGAAACAAGTTCCTGACTTAACATCCAGCTCCAGCTGCGGGATGAAGTCCTCCCTGTGAGGCTTCAAGAACCTGTCGACCGATGCCTTCTGTCTGCTACCTACTTGTCTGCAAAACCTCCATTGGGATATGGAGTCTTATTATGCTTCACTCACACCGGTATGTACAATGAAAAGTGAAAATCCCCTTATATACTGTAAAAATGCTTGAGGAATCACCCATTAACAGGACTGGACAACTCCTCACCTTCCAAAGACTGCAGGATAAAAGTATTATTCTCTAAAACCTTGGACACTAGGAAAGGGCCAAACCAGAGATTGTCAAACTTACCATGCTTACCCTTTTGCTCTTTCCTTGCATCCCACCTTAGAACCATATCACCAACTGAGAAATTATTTTCTTTGATGTTCTTGTCAAATATACTTTTGATCTTGGATCTGTACAACTATGCCTTTTCATTCACCTTTTCCCTGCTCTGCTGCAACTCTATCATTTCAAAAATTCTTCTATGCATATCATTTGGCTCCTCCTGAGAATTCTAGAGAAAATTCATCACTGGGATCCCCAATTGAACAGGGAAAACTACCTCTGTACCATAAACTAACTGAAAGGGAGAAGTTCCAATTGCTTGTTTCACTGTGATCCTATCAGCCCATAATGCATACTTCAGCATTGAATCCCATGATCTTTTGTTATGTTTGAGCAACTTCTTGATACTCTGAATGATGTTCTTATTTGAGGATTCATCCAAACCATTGCCCTAATGATAGTAGGAAGTTGAATGCTTCAGTAAGATGCCATTCCTTTCACAAAAGGCCTCCATTGCCTTGGATTTGAAATCCTTTGCATTGTCTATTACTAATTTCTGAGGACAGTGAAACCTACTCAGGATTTCCTCAATGAACTCCATGATTACCTTGTCTGTGGTATTCCTAGTATGGATGGCTTCCACCCATTTGGTAAAGAAGTCTGTTGTAGTTAGAATCCAATGGTGCTGCCCTGAGGAAGCTGGATTTATTTCCCCAATAAAATATAGACCCCATTGCTGGAAAGGAGCATTAACTGCAATAGGTTTCAGAGGCAAAGATAACAATTTATGTTTACTAGCAAACTTCCGACAAGGGATGCAGGCTCTTACCTACTGATAAACATTTGCAAACAAGGAAGGCCAGTAATATCCAGCTCTTAAAATTCTGTATGCTGTTGTCTTCCAGTACTTATGCCCTCCACAAGCACCTTCATGAGATTCAGAAATCACTCCTCCAATTTCAGATTTGTCCAAACATCTGAGTAGAATACCCCCTGGGTCCTTCCAGAACAACTTCTCTTCTACTAGACAATACTTGGTAGCTTTAAGCTTTAAGGATCTACCAGCTTTCCTATCTAAATGGTCAGGACACTGCAAAAACAACAGAAAATAAACAATGTCTACATACCATGCTGATGATGAATAATAGTCCATGATCTTCTCTTTATCCAGTATTGCTTGATCTTCTTCAGGAACTAATTATTCAGCCATGACATGCAATCCCAGAGCTTGACAGTTTGATTCATCCAGCAGCTTGGCTAAACCTTGTCCCTTGACAAGTTTAGTAGGTCTGATCTCTACATCATACTCCATGATTTTAGCAATCCACTTGCCTCTTTTCCCTTCACTATCAGGCTGTGTTAAGACATCTTTTACAGCAGCATTAGGTACAAATGAAATAAATTTTGAATGCAGAACATAAATTCTAAAAAATTTTAAAGCCGTTGCCAGAGCATAATCCTGCTTTTCCAATATACTGTACTTCAGTTCATAATCTCTGAGAGTCTTACAGAAAAATGCAATGGGCTGCTCCAGTCCTTCTTTATTCTTCTGTAATAAAACGGCTGCTATTGTATCCTCTGATGCAAATGAGAATGTAAGAAATCCTTTAGTAAAATCTGGGCTTACTAACATAGGAGCTTCAGTAAGAGCCACTTTAATTTTCTCAAATGCACTCTTGGCTTCAGTGGTCCACCTAACTTCTTGATCTTTTTTTAGCATGGTTTTGATCTGTTTGATAGTTTCACCAAAGTTGGGTATAAACCACCTCAAAAAATTGATTTTACCAATGAATGATTGGATATCCTTTTTACTCGTTGGTAAACTTATCTTCAATATAGCTTTTACCCTTCCAGGATCAATTCTTATGCCATCAGTAGACACCAAATGACCAAGCAGTTTACCCTCCTTTACAACAAAGTGTGATTTCTTTGGATTCAAGGACAGGCCAAATTTTCTGCATTTTAGGAAAGTCTACTTCAAATGCTTCAAATGTTCATCATCTGACTGTGAGAAAACAGTAATATCATCCAAATAGATAACCATTAACTTATCCTTTTCTCCGACAAAAGCAATATCCATGGCTCTCTGGAAGGTGGCTCCCGCATTCATCAAACCGAAAGGCATCTTATCATACATGAAGGTCCCCCAAGGAGTTGTAAAAGTTGTTTTCTCTTTATCATCAGGATGCATCGCAATCTGATTGTACCCTGAGAAACCATCCACCATAGAGATCCTCTGTGCCCCAACCACTTGCTGCAACACTTGCTCAATCTTAGGCAGAGGATAGTTATCCTTTAGTGAAGATCTGTTTAGATTTTTTACATCAACACACAACCTAATTTTCCCATTCTTTTTCCTAACAGGTACAAGATTAGATACCCATGAAGAATACCTGAGAGGCACTATGATCTTGGCATCCAACAGCTTCTTCACTTCTTTTTCAATCACAGGAAACAAGGCTAGGTTAATCCTTCTTAATTTCTGACGAAAAGGTTTGACATTAGGCTTTAAAGGAACTTTATGCTGTATGATTCCTGTGTCATAAGTCCTCAATTCCTCATAAGACCAGGAAAAAACATCCACATGCTCTTTTAACAATTTAATGTACCTATTTCTTTGTTCAGCTGTAAGTGCTTTAGAAATTTTTACCATTTTAGGATATTCTACTAAACCAATATTGCATTCTACCACATTCCCCTCTGAATACTGAACAATAGGCTTTGAAAGTTTATCATCCTTTGTAAATATTCTTTCCAGAGGTACTAAACCCTTTTCAATAAAGTTGCTTTTAAGTTCAATAATTGTATGTCCTGCTATCTCATCTTCAGCAATCTCATCCACCTGGCCCTCTTCTTCATCCTCCTCTTCATCAATTTGAGAATTTGAAAACTCATGTGTAATCTCTAAGAACCTTTTAATCTCAATGTCATCTTCGAAAACCCTCCAGTGTTTCACATTATGAGGTACAGATGGTCTATACCTGAGGTACCTTTCTCCTAGGTCTGACTGTCTTATTTTCTAGAGTGGAAAATTCCTTGCATGAATCAACCCTAGCTTCAGTTTTAGCAATGGATTGATCCTCCTCTAACAAATAACCCTCATCCTCTGACAGGATAGTGATGGGACTCCTTTGCTGGGTCTGAATCTCTTCTTCTTGTACAGTAACTTTTTCTGTGACAGCAGTTTTATCTTCACTGAAAACTTCTGCTGGTATCATGTGTTGCATAGGTTGCTCTTTCTTTTCTGTAAACAGTGAATATTTAACTTTAATGTCAGCTGAAAACATTTGAGGTTCATTGTCATCCTTCAAAGGCTCTGATGCTTCTTCAAAATTAAACTCTTTCTTGTCTTCAGTCTTAACCTTCTGACCTAGTTTCCTCACTCGGACTTTCCCTTTGTCTGCCTGTTTTTTGGTTTGCTGATCCTCTTATTTAACTAGAAAACCAAACCAGAAGAGGAAGAAATCCCAGGTTTTTCCTTCATTCTGCAAAACAGTACTATTGATCAATTTAATCAGTACATGGTGGAAAATGGACTGGGAAGTATGATCCCGATGCCCCTTGACTCTGCTAGACATCTTCTACAGACTTTTAAATAGGAATAAAGGAAGGCTCATTTTAGATACACCAACCATATGCTGTAAAAACCTAAAATGGTATTTGAAAACATAGGCATATCTGCCTTCACAGGTTATATAGCTTTGCAAGATTCTAATGGGTTCCACCCACTCACTTCTGAAATTTTGGATCAGTATGCCTTTGCTCCAGTCTGGGGTAACATTAGGTAACAGATACCTCTGGGCCTAAAAAGTGAATGGCAACTTTTTAAACCACATCTCACCTTCATTTTTTCTTCATGTAGCTTCTGCAACTAGATCCACTATCAACCTAAACTTTAAAGTGTCAAAAACCACCATGTCATGATTGTAGCATTGTGCAAATTTATAGGAAACCTCAATGTTATAACCATCTATTCTTTTGAAAAAATCCAGCCACCTAGCCTTCTGGAAAATTTCTACACAGCCTGGGAATTTCTCAATCCAGCTTACATCAGTAGGCTCAGCCCTATTTATTTTTCCACTTTTACCCATCTGAACTCACATGGGCTGCTTTCAATGGCTGAAACTCTGTGTACTTCTAGGGTTCAGTCAATGACCTAGCAGCTGCTTTTTCCCTCTTAAACCTCTTAGGTCTCAATAACCATCTTTCCTCAGTCTCCCTTGATTGTTCCCTTTCATTTTCTAATGCAAGATAGGTTTCACCACAGGCTCAAATGATTTAGGTCACAGAGTGCTCAATACTTTTCACTAAAACTGTGGGTGGAATTTAGCTATCATTCAGTCTGCTCATTCAGATACTAGACCCTCTTTGGACTGTATGACAACACCTGTGCATTGCAATCTTGTACAAAAAATAACCCTTAATGCCTTTAAATGCAACTAATAAACTATCTCTGTGCAGAAAGGGTTTTACACAAGTGATCTCAGCTGTTAACTCCTTATATCAACTTGTGGTTTTAAGATCAACTAGGAATTGTTTATCCAGTAGATGAGGAGATATAAAAACAATCTTCTGTATGCTCATTTTCTTCTCCCATTTGCTTTAAACACCAAAAACAGTAAGCTTTAACACCTAATAAAATTAGGTCTTCCTGCAATTTCAAATGTTCGGCTCCTTTGTTGCATTATTTACAGGCAGCAAATCACTTTGTGAAATTTGTACAACACACAATACACAGCTCCTCTCCCTGTCATCTTTTTAGGCTTCAACAAGGGAATGGTTCAATATAATGCTACTTTTCAACCTTCCACTCACCACAGCATCTAAGAATGTCTTAAATAGCTATCTCTTCCACAGGAATCTCATTTAAGGGCATAACTTAACGTTTCCCTTAACCAATTTTAACAGAATAAGCTTTACCGAGAAAGCCCCAATTCAGCAGCCATTAAGAGGTTATCGCGGAGTACCTACTTTCTGTCGAGTAGCAGAAGCTTTAAACCAATCCTTGTGATGTCTTATTACCGAATTTAGGTATATAGGTGTCTTCAGATGTTTGATTTACCTCCAAGTGGCAGGACGAGAAAGCCCTAATTTCCTCTGTAACCGTGAAAACCCCAACTCTCTTTGCAACTGCAATCTGCGGTTTTTAGGCAAACATCGTCACTCCACTAAGTCTTCAGCTTCGAAATGCATGTAAGGAATAACTCCCCTCAGATCAAACTCGATCTATACCGCTATCTGTCATGATGAGCTGCGTTCTAGCTGATGATAACCATGATCTCTTCCATGACATGAACCCACCTGTTTTCATGATGACTACTGGAACAACACGTAGCAAAATCCTTAAATCATGCAATTAGTCACTTAAGATTCGAAATCATGCAAAAAATAGGCTCAAAAGTCATAGAATTTAACATGCGCAATATTGTTGTAGCGCCACTGTGTTAATTTTGGGCACTTGCGCTACAAGAATAATTTGAAACCACTTTTGGCGCTATTTTAATCTTTTTTTTCAATTTGAATGTAGTTTAGGTGCTAAAATATGCTCTTTAGAATATATTGTTGACATCCTTAATAAACATAATGACCTTTAAACCCTTCAAAAACTAAAGGAGAAAAAACAATAATAAACCTAAAGGCAAAAAAAACTTGAAAATTTCACTAAATACCAAAAATTTCTACAGTAAGTGAAAGGATAAACTCAAGAAAATAAGCAAACTAGAATCATAATGAAAATCAAACATAAAAAAGTAAGAAACAAGTTCCTGACTTAACACTCTACAACATGAGTAACAGGGTCTCATACACTCTATACTCTCAGACAACATTGCAACGCAGCAATCACAGTCTTTCCAAGAGAAAGACACTTACAGAACGTGAAGGATACACAGGTAGAGCTCTGCTGCTACCACAATGTCACTAAACACTCACAAAACATGAAGGATACACATAGAAAGTTCTCAGTTGCTAAAGAGCTTCGTGTGAATGGAGAATGGAGATGGATCATGAAACAGAATGTCCCACAGCTCTCAAAATTGTGAGAGTAAATCCCCAAAAACATGAAATTGTGGGTCAACGCTGGCATACAGTTCTAGTGTTTTCTTATCCATGCAAGTGAAACATGACATCCCAAAACTGGGTGCTCTATCCAATTCAAAATTTCCCATACTATTCCCCTTGCAAGCAATAACTACCTCAACCACCTTTTGGCAGAATAAATGGTTGGGAAGAGAAGACAAGAAAGAGGGTAGTTGACAGTTTTGATGGGTTCTCCCCATGACACATGTATTTTCCCCAAAATAGCTCAAGGTTAACATTCCCACCCCCTTATCCTTAGGAAAATCATGCCCCCGTCTCATCATTCATTGCATTGACATAGTTGGGTGTGGGTTTTCATTAGTTTGCATATTTACATGATGTTTACAACGTGCTTGAATCAGCACAGAAACCATAAGCATAAACCGTGATCGCCTATATACAAAAAATTAATCAATGGCAGGGCCTTAGCCTTGAGCTCCTTTTCATGATTCAATATAATATTTACATCATATACATTAATGCAATGGGGTCAAAACTGGGTTGTTACAGTATTCATCATTAATGGGCACATTTGATATCCTAGACCCAATAAATTATCTAGGTTCTGCGAGTGTAGGGAAGTCTATCATGATGGTTGTCGATAGAAATGATCCTTGGGTCCTTTCATTCTGTTATGAACCTTTGGTTCCCTTATCTACAATGGAAGTGGCTTATCAAGCTATTGTAGACACCACTGTTGATTTTATCGCAAGCCCTTCTACTGTCTCAGAGGAGTCGGAAAAAGATTACCTTCTTGTCTGAGCAGAGAACTCTTTATATCTGTATGACTACTTAGAAATGTTTTTTCCATCGAATGAAGCCGTTTTGGAAGCCATGAGTGGGAGAAATAATATTTGTGAAGATATTCACCATAGGTCCTACTTTCTTCTAGGGATGAGTAGAATTGAAAACCAAGAGTTCCATGTGATATTGGAAAAATATGTTGATGTACCAATTAATCCTCTTCCTAAGGAGGGAATATTCACTGAGGATAATATGGAAAATATATTTGTTACCATTCCCATCAACATCTCTTTGAACCCTAATGTCGTCAAAAATTTGCATATCGATGCAAACTTCTCTCTGTAGGAGATTTCCATATAAACTGCCCTATTTAAGGAATTTCGCGACGTATTTTCCTGGTCATATGAGGATATTCCATGAATTGATCCATCTATTATTGAACATGAAATATGAACCTATCCTAACACTAAATTGGTTTGAAAAAGTCTTAGACCTTTTAACCCGTGTAAAGCGGCAGCCGTTAAGGCTGAAGTGGAAAAATTGTTGAAAGATGGGTTTATCTACCCGATTGCTCTAACGAAATGCATATCCAATCCTGTTCCTATTGATAAAAAGTAAGGGACAATACACATATGCATGAATTTTTGTGATTTAAATAAAGCATGTCCGAAGGACAATTACCCCATGCCCTTTATAGATCAAATCATTGATGCTTGTGCAGGTAGTTAATTGTTTTTTTTTATGGATGGTTTTTCCGAATACAATCAAATCCAAATAAAGCTAGAAGACCATCTCAAAATGGATTTTATTTTTCCATGGGGTACCTTTGCATACAAGAAAATTCCCTTTGGTTTGAAAAATTTAGGGCCTACCTTTCAGTGGGGAATGAATTTTTTCTTCCACGACATTAAGAACATTATCGAGCCGTACCTACATGATCTGCCTACCCATTCTCGTAAGAGGATCAATCATCCAGATCACCTTTGCTTAATTTTTGAATGATTTAGACATTGCAAAATACGATTGAATCCCCACAAGTTTGTTTTCTGCATCGAGTTGGGATGTCTACTCAGGTTCATAGTGTCAAACAAAGGTATTTAGGTGGATCCTTTGAAAGTAGAGGAAATTGTATATATTCCTCCTCCTCGTTCTATCAGGAAACTTCAGAGCCTCCAAGGAAAAAATATTTGCTTTCGATGTTTTATCGTTAACTATGCTAAGATCACTAAGTGTTTCATGCACCTACTGAAACATGACACTCCATTTGTATGGAATGAAACTACTCAACTTGCTTTCAAGGCATTGAAAAAGCTTTGTTGTCGACTCACTTGTTACAACCACCAGATTACTCTTGAGACTTTATACTGTATCTGGCTGCGTCAGAGTCGACCATAAGGGTAGTATTGCTCTAGGAGGACAACAAGCTCCAAGATCATATTTTTTATTATCTTAGTCATGCATTAGCTGGTCTTGAAATTCGATACTCCCATGTCAAGAAGTTAGCTTTAGCAGTTGTTTATGCTGTGTAGAGGTTACACCACTACATCCTACTTTGGACCACTACAGTGGTGGTAGATGTTAATCACTTTCGATATGTTTTTCCCCGACGCATAATTGGGGGGGAATTCAATAACTCAATAGTCATTCTCCAAGAGTTTGACTTGTATTTTCAGTCTGCCAAATCTAAAATGTCCTTAGTTTTTGCAGAGCTTATTATAGAATTTCCTATGGAAGAGAATGTAGTTGTTAAAGAGGACTCATTCCCAGATGAGTACATATTTTTTATTTCCACCTCTGATCCTTGGTACAAAGATATACTTATCTATCTCTAGACTTTGAAGTGTCCTACACCCTTCTCGAGGGAAGAGCGACGTAAACTACGCATACATACGAAAAACTACCTTATCATTGGGGATACTTTGTACCGTAGAGAGGTAGATTATGTTTTGCATTGGTGCCTCACCCACGAAGAGGATGAGTGTGTCCTAAATGATTTCCATAGCGGAGCATGTGGGGGGAATTTATATGGGTTAGAAACGGCCCAGAATATTTTACATGCCATTTATTTTTGGCCCACGATATTTAAAGATTGTGTGGAGACTGTGAAGTGTTGTCATCCTTGTTAGCTCTACACCAAGAAAATGCTGTCACATCCTCCTTTGTTGTTTCCCATCATCTCGGTGGGCCCCTTCACTAAGTGGAGGGTGGATTACGTGACATGCAGCCTAGTTACGGCTGGGGGTGCAAATATATCATTGTCGTTGTCGATTATTTCACTAAGTGGGTAGAGGCAATGCCTACCTTCAAATATGACGGTGAAATTGCAGCTTTCTTTGTGTTCAACCAGATCATTACTCACTTCGGTATTCCAAAGGATACTGTCACTTACCATGCCAGTCACTTTTAGAACAACATGATGAATGAATTGACTACTATGCTAGGGTTCAAGCAATATCACTCATCTTCCTTCTACTCACAAGTGAATGCTCAAGTAGAGGCAATCAATAAGACCTTGAATACCATTCTCAAGCATACCATCAATGCAGCCCGGTAAAATTGGCACATTATGTTATATCCTACACTTTGGGCATACCGGACTAATCTCAATACTACCATGGGTTTTTCATCTTTCCAAATCATTCATGAGGTGGAAGCAGTCACTCAGGTTGAATGTGAAATTTGATTACTTAAGTTAGCCATTCATGTACTCCCTGACACCACAGAATTGGAAGAACGTTTGCTACATTTGAAAAATCTAGATAAACGATGCAGAGATGAGTTAATGAAAAACGAAGCTCATAAGAATAGGGTTAAAAACCAATACGATAAATTGGTTAAGCTTAGAATTTTCTTTGAAGGGGAGCTTAGATTTCTCTTTTTCGTGCTCTAGACCCAAACATGAAAAATATTCTGAGCTTACTTTATGTCTTTGTCATGGTTGCAAAAACTAAAGAACAAAACATCGATTTTACTATTGTAAGCCCCATTTCTTGTAATCAAATGGATTTTTCCGAGTGATCTTGCCTTCCTTCATACTCATAAAAATCAGGCTATATGTTTCTTTTGAAAGAGCGTTGGGTACATGGTAATTTATTCATTTTCAGACCTTCCTAACTAAGTACAAAAAAGGTGTGACTTATTTCTTCGGAAGCTAAGAGAGTTCTTATGTGGTTTTTTTATACTTTTCTGGCATCAAGAGACTAAATTGTACGAAAAATCACCCCCCTGGAGTCTTCTTCGTAGTTTTCAGACTCTCAAAATATGAAAACACCAATGACCATATACTAGTTCGGGCTCATAAAATCCATGAATTAGTAACCTTATCAAGCATTATTCTCTCCCCTCTTCAAGCTTGTCAAAAATGAAGAGAGACATGAGTTGACTTTCCTGGACTCATTAAAATTTAATAGTAAAGATAAGGAAGAATTACTCTCTTTGGGTTATAAATAGTGGCAGCATGTCCTCCTTGAACATAGCACTCTCTAAACTTTCCGATACTCATGTTTTGGTTTACACTTTCAGCTCAGCTATTACTTTGATTTTTTTTACTCCTCCACTTGTCCTTTATACATGGGGAATCTAATCATGTCTCTTACATGACAGACAATTCTAGTTGTCATATTTTCAAGTTAAAAGATGCCTTGGGTCATCTCTGTGTTGTTCTCACTGTTCAAGGATCTATCCCTTCCTCTTATTATTATCCTGATTCCATCATTATCCTATATGAGTATTACTTGCGTCTACCTTCTTGTATCCAGTTCCTAGTCACTATTGTGATTTGTTGGAGGAGCTATTACCTTCCTCATCATAGTATGGTTTCTCATCAGCACATCCTGAAGATGAAGACCTATATTTTTTACGATGGTACCTTAGGATTCACTTCCATTATTGGTGAACTCCTTTGCTTCAGTTTTCAGTTTCACTCATTGTTTGACATTTTGTTGAGTTCCTTTCATGTTTGACTTCATCACATCTATTCACATGGTATGGATTGTACTAGTTCCTTTATATTTCAACGAATACCTTAGGTGCACCTCTATACCCTAATTTGTGCAATATTGTGTTATGATCAGCTATGCAGCTTCCATATTTTGAAGACTCATCATTGTATATTGTGGCTTCAATCCACCTTTGTAATATACATGGTCTTGTTACCCATATAATATGATGTAATCAAATATTTTAAAGGATTTAATGTTCCATTATATTGAACATGGCATCCTCGGATATGATTTTGTATATGACATTAATATGTATATGTTTCAGGTACTTCCTCTGCTGCCTTGGACACTTGAATTCTCCAAGATTAAAGATTGTAATGTATTTCAGCCATTGCTTCCCTCTGACCTCACGCATTAGGGGGAATCTATTGTCATGTAAAATGGCACTTCTCTGTTTGAGTACTGACATCCAATATGTTAGGACACAAAAGGACAAACATGATTGAAGTAGCCAAAACACTATAGATGGCCATGATTGTTGATACATAATCTCCTGACCAGCTAAATATATTTTTATTTGGACATTAGGGTCGCACATGCGACTATTTGCACAACAACCCACGTGTCACATGTGAGTATGTGCATTGCAAATCGCATGTACATTCAACATGTGGGTTTCCTTAAATAAAGGAGCGTGTCATATGTGACTTGCCTATATAAATACTCATGTGTACCTTAATTAGAAGTTAAAAAATATAAATCATAACTAGTCGAGATCATTTGAGCCCCTAATCATAACTATCTCAACTGGCTCAACCATCTCAACCATCGAAACCTCTCTATTTCCCCTTGTATAAATAGAAGGCATGGGATAGGGCTAATCAATCATTCTTAGAAGAGTAAAGTTATCCTGGTGGTATGCCTTTAGAAATCTTGGAGAAGCAAAACTCAATGTCCTCGGTTTGTAGAGAAGTCCTTGTTTCAGAAGTTGGGTTGCAATCTCACCATCTCTGTTTATTAATAAAGAAATCCTTTCTTCTAATAATGTGCACTCTTGTATATGTNATATATATATATATATATATATATATATATATATATATATATTTGCAGGAAGAACTTGTTCTTTCCAGGTGATTGGAGAAATCCTTGGAAGATGTGGAAGTGATTGGAAAAGGTGAAGAAAAGATTGGATCAACCATCAAAAACTAGGTTTTCTAAGTTTTCTTCCTATTCCTATTTCAATTTATACATAGCTGATTGTATGCAAGTCTAGCTTAGTATGTTGGTAACCCTAAAGACCCTAGGTTATAAGGGTGTGTTTTCCTGAACAACAGAACTGGTGACTCCATTGGGGAGTCCAACCTAATGTGGGTCCTTTTCTTTAGGTTCCCTGACCATTCTTTGCTCTTTTTGATTCTGGGTGTGATTTGTCTGCTTTTTTCCTTTGATTTTTAGTTTGGTATGTTCAATACATGTTTGTTAGAACTTTTTTATTTGAAAACTTTTAGCAGTGTTAGTTTTTTATCATTTAAGCTAGCATTGACTTAGGATCTTACCTGAGAGAATAACAAGCACAGCAATCAAACACATGAGACAATGAACACAAATATTTTCTTTGGGGAAACCATAAAGGAGAAAACCCCGCAACTTACTTAGAGATAGAATCAACACCAAAAGAAAAGCTCCAAAAATAGTAAGATGATCTCCCGACAATAGTAGTCTCTCTCTCTCTCTTATCCCAACAACTTCTTCTCTCTCAGTTATGCGCTACAACTGAGTGTGCGATAAATAGAAAGTCTCACTCTCTATTTATACTAATTCTTGACTTAACAATAACTCACTAGGGTCGAATTCTCTAAGAGATTCTAATAACCCTAGGGCCCCACAAATACGGGGACTTTAACCCTTGAACAATAGGAGGGTTACCCACAATGACTTGACATGAATTGTTTGCATTATAGAACCTTCTGATTGGAACATTTGGGTATGACATGAATCAATTACATTACAGATACTTCTCGGAATAAACATCGGGGTACAATACATGAAATATACAAGTGAATACATTTTGAAGTTACAAATACATCAACACTCCCTCTTAGCTAGGAAGGTATTCTTTCGACACAATTTTCAGCACTAGTCTTCTTCTATGTATTGACTGGATCATCTTGTCATCTTCATCTTCAAGTTGTCTTCATCTTCAAGTCATATTCATATTCAAGTATTCTTCATCTTCAAGTCTTCTTCATCACGGGATCTAGATCATCACTCAATATGGATCATCACTGCTGGATCATCATCACTACTGGATCATCATCACTATATCATCATCTAACCTAGATCATCATCAAGTCTGTATCATCACTTGATCTGGATCATCATCAAGTTTGGATCATCATCATTGGTGCTATCTCAAAATGGTGCTATCTCTTGATTCTTCCCATCACAAGAAGTTCTACAGAGCCAGCCCTTTTTCATGCTGGTCGTAGGCCTAGCCTCCATGTAGGTCTTCATCAGTGCTTATACCTAACCCTAAGTTAGAATGGCCTTCCTAGCTCTTACATTTGACCTCATCTTGTCAGAAATGCATGCCCAACACTCACATCTGACCTCATCTTGTCAAAAAGGCCTAGCACTCACATCTGACCATGTGTAAACACATCGCACCAAAATGGCTCAGCACTTATATCCGACCATGTGCAAAAACACTGCATTGGAAGGGCTCTGCACTTACATCTGACCATGTGTGAACACATTGCATTGGAAGGGCTCTGCACTTACATCCAAACATGTGCAAACACACCGCATCAGAAGGGCTCTGCACTTACATCCAACCATGTGCGAACACACCGCATTGAAAGGGAAATGCACTTACATCTGACCATGTGTAAACACATCGTGCCATAATGGCTCTCAGTCCCATACTAAGGATTCCTGGTAACTTACCAGGTGCCTCCATTCTCCCAAAGAATGGCATCTCAGCACCAAGATAAGTATTTCGTGGTAACTGACCAGGTGCCTCCATTCCAAGAATGGCATTCAGCACTTATATCTGATCATGTGGGAACCAATCCTACAGTCACATCAGAATGGCTCAGCACTCACATATGACATGGAAGTACCCAATCCTCTCACCATGACAGAATGGCTCAGCCCTTACATCTAACCATGGAACGAACCTAATCCTCTCACCATGTCAAAATGGCTCTCGAACTCGTCATTTCCCCTTGGAGGGAACCTCGATTTGGAGAACACTAAGCTTCTTCCTAAAGTACTCAAACTTCACTCTGGCCAATGACTTCGTCAACACATCAGCTATCTATTCGTCCATCACAACATACTGGAGCTTCCCCACTCCTCTCTGCACCATATCCCTGATATAGTGATACTTGATCTCGATATGCTTCGACTTTTCATGGAACACCGGGTTTTTCGACAACTTCACACAACTTTGGTTGTCGTAATTTATACAAGTAGCATCCAACTGGAGATCAGATAAATTAGATAGTAGATTTCTTAGCCACACTGCCTCACAACTAGCTGAACAATCTATGACATACTCTACCTCAGCTGTACTGAGTGCCACATGGGACTTCTTCCTGCTAAACCAAGAGATCACACCTGATCCCATACTGAAGCAGCATCCTGAAGTTCTTTTCCTATCAATGTCACTGCCTATGTAATCTAAATCAACATAACCCTCCAGGTTAATATTTTGATTTGTGTCGTACTTGAGCCCATAATCAACTGTACCCTTCAGGTAGCTCAGAATATGCTTTGCAGCAATCAAGTGAACATGTCTCGGATCTATTAGAAACTGGCTCAAGGTGTTCACAGCAAAGCAAATATATGGTCTCGTGTTCTTCAGGTACATCAAGGACCCAATCATCTGACGATACATTGGAGCATCAATTGCTTTTGATGAAGCATCACTCAACAGCTTCAAGTTTGATGCCATAGGTGTGGTTATGGCCTTGCAGTCCATCATCCAAAACCTCTTCGGGATATCTACTACATAATTCCCTTGTTCGATGAATATTCCATCCGCATTCTACCACACCTCCATGCCTAGAAAATAGTGCATCATACCCAAGTATTTCATTTCAAACTCGATAGCAAGCTTCCTCTTTGTATCGGCAATCAACCCATCCATACCTGTTACAAACAGATCATCCACATACAGTAGGAGTATCACTATGTTACCTTTTTCAACCTTGTAGTAAAGGTTGGAATCTGCTTTACATTTGGTAAAGACCAAACTAGATAGAAATCCATCAATTCTGCTATACCATGTCTTGGGTTCCTGTTTAAAACCATGCAGGGCTTTCTTCAATCTACACACATGAGACTCCCTCTCATACGTCTCAAAACCGAGTGGCTGCTCCACATACACTTCCTCTTCTACTACACCATTCAAGAAACTAGTCTTGACATCCATCTGGTGTATCTTCCATTTCATCACTACAGCTAGAGCAAGTACTGATATGATGGAAGTGTATCTGGCTACAGGTGTGAAATTTTCTTCATAGTCTATTCCTTTTTTCTGGGAGAAGCCACAAGCCATGAATGTTGCTTTATATTTCTCTATGCTGCCATCTGCAGCATGCTTGATCTTATAGATCCATTTGGAAGTTACAATTGACTTCCCTTCTGGTCTTGGGACAACATCCCAAACATCATTCTTCATGATCGATTGATACTCCTCGATCATAGCATCCTTCCATTCTTTTCTTTCTGCTGCTTCTTCATATTTGGAAGGCTCTTTATCAATAATGTCACATAGTAGGGCTACATAACTGGAGCATGACCTAGTTCTCTTTCTTCCATGTCTCTTCCTCTGTGTGTTTCTTCTGAAGCTCAATATCTTTCTGCACCTTAGATAATTTCACATACCGAAGCAGGTTTCCTCTTGTGAGGATTCTTCTCCTGAGGTGGATCCACAGGTTCTTCAGGTTCTTCTAATTCTCAATCCTCTTCTTGAATTTCTTTGTTCATGGTCGTATCATGAATTCTAGGTGCTTCTGTCTCTTTAGGTTCTTCAATCGGTCTCTTCCTATATTTTATGTAGGCTGAATCTTCGTTAAATGTTACATCTCTGCTGACGTCAATGTTCTTGAATCCTGGGAAGTATATTCTGTAATTCTTTGATCTTTCAGAGTATCCCACAAATATACCCTTCTTTCCTTAAGGATCTAACTTTGTCATCTTTTCTTTCGAAATGTGTATTTATACAGGACAACTGAATATTCTGAGATGGCTGACTTCTGGTTTCTTTCCAGAGAAGACTTATTCAGGTGTCTTGTTCTCGAGTACTCTGTGTGGAGTACGGTTCTATACATATATCGATGTTTTGGCAGCTTCTGCCCATAGATGCATGGAAAGATATTGATCATGAAGCACAGCCCTTGCTGCTTCCATGATCGTTCTATTCTTTCTTTCTGCAATCCCATTCTGTTGTGGATTATATGGAGTGGATAACTCACTCTTAACCCTAAGTCTCTTCATATATTTTTGAATTCATTTGATGTGAATTCTCCACCATTATCTAATCGAAACGTCTTGATATTATTTTCAGTGTGGTTCTCAATCAAGGCTTTGAATTCCTTGAACTTGCTGAATACTTCATCTTTGTTCTTCATAAATTATATCCATGTATTTCTAGAAAAATCATCAATAAAAGAAACATAGTATACATACCTGCTTAATGAACTGGATGACATTGGACCGCATGCATCGGAGTGGATGATTTCCAAGATTCCTTTTTCCTTGCTCTCTCTACTTGGAAATGTCTTCTTTGTGTTCTTCTCTTTCGCACATCATTTGCATATGCCTTCATATTTTGTCTGCATTTATGGGAGACCTTCAACAAATTTGCTTGCAACTGGTAGTTCTCTGTAATGCACATGTGCAAGCCTTCTATGCCAAAGCTCATTTGGTTCTATGGATTCATGAACCAAAGCTTGTTCTGGTTGGCCCTTCAATTTGTATAGTCCTCCTTCTTGTTCCCCAATCACAACTGTATCATCAATAGACTTTCCATTTGGCCACATGAGAAATTGGCCATCTACAAATGCAACCCTCATTCCTTTTGTATCCAATGTAGATATGAAGAGTAGGTTCTTCTTTAGTCCAGGTACAAACAATACATTTTTCATCTTGATAGACTTTCTAGAGTCTAGCTTATATTAGGATTCACCACTACCTTTTATTGGATACTGGTAGTCATCTCCAAGTTTCACCTTGTGAGGTGATTCATGTTCAGATAGTTTCACAAAGGATTCCATGAATATTTTCATATGTTTGGAAGCACCACTATCTATAATCCAATCATTGTTACCATGTGTGATAGTTCCCATGAGAGCGGAAATCAAAACATATTCTTCATCACTTGAAGAATCATCATTGTCTTATCTGGTTCTCTTTCTGGAAGGTTCATCATCCTCTGTAGCATGAGCATGATGTCTTCTCTTGTTTCCCTTCTTCTTGTGAGAGATAATTCTGTTTCTAGCACAATCTCTAGCAGAGTGTCCTCTTTCATCACATGTATATCAAATGTACTTAGACATATCTCTGGGATTTCTAAAGTTACTCTTCCGGTGAGAGTGCTTACCTCTGTGGTGGCCAGTTCTAGTTTTATTGGATTAACTGTGAGAGCTTGATCTTCACTTCCCATCTTTTCTTCTCCAGCTGCTATCCGAGCTTCTTCTTGAGAGAATTCTTCCCATAGTGTGTTGAAGTTGACTAGCTTCTTTCTAGCATAGATCCCTTGAATGAAAGAGTCCCAGGTCCTAGGGAGACCATTCAAGGTGGTCATTACAATATCTGCATTCTCCACTTCTTCATCCACTGCTTCAAGTTGTTCTTTGATCTGGGAGAACCTTGTGAAGTATGATTGTATGGTATCCACATTCTAGATCTTCACATTCTTCAATTGGTTCCTCAAGGTCATCTTCAGGTTTATGTTCTTTCCTTCGAATAGTTTGGTCAGGGCATCAAACATAGTTTTAGGTGTCTTTAGGGAGGACACCTGTGGTATTAGGTGATCCTTGATTGAATCAGCAATAATCCTCTTAGCCATTACCAATTTATTCTTGTGTAAGGCCTTAGCCTCATCTCCCTCTAGAACTGGAACCCCCTCATTGATGTAGGAGTCCAACTCATTTTCTTCTAGGACTAGGGAGATCCTATACTTCCAGGCTCGGAATTTATTATCTCCCTCTAGAGTTGAATTTCTGCAGAGCTGGTTCAGGAGCAGATTAGGGTTTGATTTTGATCTATAAACTTCTATTTTGAGGAGGAGATCGATCCAGGCCTGGGCTCACTCAAAAATTCCACTTCTGTGGAAATCCCTAATTTTCAGCAGTAGTGTCAGGTCAAAAATTGAAAATGCTCGGAATTATATTCTACTTCGACAAAAAGATGCGCCCTGGAGAGGAGAGACAGACCAACCTTGTTTTGCTTAAAATCTGTGGAGAGAGATCCAAAAAAGTAGGAATCCCTAGTTTCTGCAACTGCACAGTGTCTTCTTCTCAGGTTAGCTCTGATACCATGTTAGATTTTTATCATTTAAGCTAGCATTAACTTAGGATCTTATCTAAGAGAATAACAAGCACAGCAATCAAACACATGAGACAATGAATACACAGATTTTCCTTGGGGAAACCATAAAGGATAAAACCCTGCAACTTCCTCAGAGATAGAATCAGCACCAAAAGAAAATCCCCAAAAAAAGTAAGATGATCTCCCGACAGCAGTAGTCTCTCTTTCTCTTGTCCCAACAACTTCTTCTCTCTCAGTTATGCGCTACAACTGAGTGTGAGTGAGTGTGTGATAAATAGAGAGGCTCACTCTCTATTTATACTAATTCTCAACTTGACAATAAATCACTAGGGCCGATTCTCTATGAGAGTCTAATAATCCTAGGGCCCCATCACTGCAAGTACTTTAACCCTTGAACAATCGGAGGGTTACCCACAATGACTTGACATGACTTGTTTACATTATAGAACCTCTCGATTGGAACATCAGGGCATGACATGACTCAATTACATTATAGATACTTCCTGGAATAAAAATCAAGGTACAATACATGAAATATACAGTTGAATACATTTCAAAGTTACAAATACATCAAAAGCAGTACACGTAGGTTGTCTTGTTGACAGTCGCATGTTTCACCTTGTGTACACGGGTTGCATTTTGGACAATCGTGTGTCACACGCAGGTTGTCTTTATAACAGTCATGTGTTCCTATAGCTTTCTCCAAGTTCATAGGGTTTTCCTTGTCCCTGTTTTGGTGACCTCTCAGAATTTGATGAAGGTTTTGTTTCTAACATGATTCAGTAAGTCTTGGGTCTATACATCACATAGTTTGCTTGATCTTTCAAGTCCTTGGTCTCTTTGTTTTTAATTTCTTCATTTGTGAATGTTGTTGGTCCTTCTTGCTTGGATTTTTGGGTATGAATGCTTGTGTTCTAGTTCATTGATCATTCCTTAGGAACACTTTATGCTCCGCACTGTTGTTTGTAGTCCTAGTTTGTCTTTCTCCCTGTTTGTGGATCTCGTAAGCTTTTAAGTTTAATAGTTCCTCCAAGTTTGATTTTGTGCCATTCATTCCTGCCTAGTCGAAGAGTGTCATTATAGGATCTTCTTGCATCATTTACTTATATATGTTTAGATTGTTCAAACTTTCTCAAGTTTGCATTCACTTGCATTATAATTTTTGAAGTTTTTGAAAAGAAGAGACAAAAATATTTTATACTTTTTGCATTAGTTTGCATCTAGTGTGCTTTTCGTTATTTTTCAAGAAAAATTCAAAAAAATGTTTAAAAATTCTTGTAGTTTCTTATGCTTAGTTTAAATTCATTAGCTTTCATTTTACAAAAAGAAACGAAAAATTGTCATAGTAGTTGCATTTTGCTTTGAAAAATCTAGTTATTACATCATTTTTCTTTCTTTTGATGAGTCTATAACAGCATACAACTTCATCCTGCTACCTTTGATTAAAAAACAGCCCATTAAAAAGAATGATTTAATTAAACATTACCAGTAAGTTTCTTTTTTCTAGGTTCATACATCAACTAGTCTAGGTTAGGCTTGTGGATTAGGGAGTTTTAATTTTCCATAAGTAATTGATTTCAGACGTATTTGGCCTTTCACTAGGTAAATCCTCCTCTATATTGAGAACATCTAGAAAGCTCCTCTCA
This sequence comes from Pseudotsuga menziesii, assembly GCA_001517045.1. NCBI lineage: Eukaryota > Viridiplantae > Streptophyta > Pinopsida > Pinales > Pinaceae > Pseudotsuga > Pseudotsuga menziesii. The sequence continues at coordinate 127,413 of LPNX010749749.1, read as the reverse complement.
CATAGGATTTAAGCACGAGGCCACGTGAGTACCTGGACTAAGGAGATAACCCTCTGATTCCTTGTTCGAGTGTAGATCGGTAATTTTACGTGTTTGGGGGTCTTGGAAATACCACCTTTTGGGCCCCATGCGATTTCGGTATTGACAAGGTTTTGAGCTTTGCTACCCTGCCCACACATAAGGATCAAGCTTGCGACTGTTCCGCAAGACTCTTAGTGTAGTTTTGGTATCCTTTAGTCTCTTGACACTAGGGATCATACACATGTAATACTGGAAGGCTATTTCTGGCTTACCTTGGACGGGCTTGGAAGGTAACCTCGGTAGAAGGTGTGGGAGGGTGGTTGGGTGACTCCTCCGCTTATGCCTAAGAACATATCCACAAGACACCAAGTAACCATCTACCAGTTCTTCACTGGTTGGAACTGGGCCTTAACCATCCCAGGCTTTCCTTTGGAAGACATATCCTATACCTATTGTGTATGTTTGTCTTTAGGAAATTTTTTAATGAGTGATATTTGGTTTGTCCATATTTATATTTCCTTTAGGTGTGTGTGATTCAAATTTTTAGCTATGGAGGACCAACCTCTCCGTAGGTTAAGAAGGTTTCAAAACCTTCCTCCATCTGATACAGTTGAGCCTCCACCGCCTCCTCAAAGGCGGAGAATAGATACTAATGGTTCATTTGAACCGGTAGGAGTTAGAAAAGTTCCAAGTGAACCAAAATTGAGGACTAATAAGGTAGATACAACTGCAGTAGATATTGAAGAATTGCAGGCTAACGATTTTGCAAGGAAATTTAACCCACCTCTGACTAAATTAAGCGCTCCTGTCATTGTTCGAGTTCTTCCTTTTGTTTCACCTATTATGTGTGTTCCTATGAGCAGAGTTATGGCTAGCTATGGAGAGGTTATTTCTACCCCCACTTAAGTCATTTTGGTTGGAAGAGCGCCACCTACTTGGATTAGTACTACAAGATAAAATGCACATATTGCACCTTTGTCACCAAGTAGTCGAGTGGTCCAACCACTGAATCCCTCAAATGTAGTAAGTCCTTCTAGTGGAGTGGTCACTGGGATTCCCAATGCACCTTTTTCTTTCCCCTCTTTCATGCATACTACTCAGAGTGGTCCTAATGGATTCTCCTCATTTGTTCAGGGTTTCCCATGGAATGGGGGTCACATTCCCCCATACACTCTTTATGTAGGTCCTACACCTACATGTCTGGGGATGCATTTTGGAAACACAAATGGTTTTGGTCAAAGTTTCCAAAAACCAGTTTTGATCGCATTCATGATCTCTCCCTTCTCTCTTTTTAGTAGAAGGATACCTTCTCCTGTCATTTAGACTCCAGTTTCATTTGGAGTGGCTCAAACCACTTATACTGCACCACACACAACTAATCCACTAGCTTATAGGTGGAATCTATTTCAAATTAGTCCAACTAATTCACAACTGGTGGTTCGGGGAAACCCCATCTTTACGTTTGGGAACCATGGGGTAGGTCCTTCTACATCCCAAACTCATTTTTTTCAAGCTCGGGTTAGACCTAAAATTCCTTTCTTGGCAACTTCAAACTTGCCATATTTGTCTAAGTTAATGAATGACCCAGTGAGGCATAGTGCCACATGGCCACCTATTCCAAGCAAGTTACCCTTGGACATTCCCAATTTTGAGGGAAAATATGGTGAAGAACTAGGTTCCCATATCACTACTTTCCACTTGTGGCTCTCTTCAAACTCATTGAATGATGACACCATTCAGTTGAGGCTTTTCCAAATAACCTTGACTAGTGTTGCAGCAAAATGGTATATTGAACTACCCTCTACTGCATTCGACAATTTTTTGGACTTAGCGAATGTTTTCCTTAATCCCTTCCAGATTCATGTCCGGTGTGATGTCAGCACATGACTATTGTCTACCTTTCGGCAAGACAAAGCCACACATATCTTGGATCATATCCAAGAGTGGTGAAAACAAAAAAATCTTATCAAAGCCACCATACCCCTCGAGTTCTTGTTAGAGTAGTTCCTAAAATATTTACTGCCTTATATATCTAAGGATGTATCCACTTCAAGGGTGACCACTGAAGAAGAGGCCATCCTCAGGGCCCAGCAGATTGGTTTGATAAACGCTGAGCTTGGAATATAATATGAAATCATACCTGAGGCACCGCGGTCTACCCATATCATCAAGAAACCCAAGCCTAGACCCCATGCCGATGGTGTGGTTGGTTCAGTAAATTCTCCCACTGTAGAGTCACTGGACAAGAAACTCCATGAGTTGTCAGTGAAGCAGTCTATAGTGGAGGTAACAAAGGCTTCCCCCTCACCTCAAAATGTGAACGTTTCTGCACAATCTTTCGAGAAGGGAAATCAACAGCCCAGTGGGAAAAAGAAGAAAGGGAAGAAGGGTGAGGATAGTCAAAACAAGCCAAAACCCATGAGTAATGTTGATGGGGGTAAGAAGGATAAGAAGGTGATGTTTCCCTATAAGTTGAGCCGGGGAGATCACTTGACTCAACAATTCCCTCTCACTGATCAAGCTCAAAATTTTCTTAAAAATCAAAATCAACAACCGACTATCTTGGAGGATCCATTTTCCCAAGGACAGAATGTATATTCTGTTTCTAATGCATCTGAGGGAACTGCTAATGCGCCCCCTAGCCATAATTATATCAACATGGTATGATCTAGTGCCTTACTCCAGATGAGAAATAAAAACTATGAGACGATGGCTCCTAGGAGGGGTAAGTTTATTGGAGAAACCTCTAACCCTCTCACGATCGAGAAACCTACTGATCCAATGCCTAGAATACCGAAAGGTTTCTTTAAAAAGGAATTTCACAATCCAAATTCTAGGGTTGCTTCTAACTACTCCATGGTAGAATATTTGGCTCAAACTCATTGGGAAATGTCTTCATTGGAAGTGTGCAGAGCTATCCTATTAAACTTGCACAGTGATCTAGGGACTAAACACAGTCTCATCAATAGATTAATGACAATAATTCATGAAAATGGTGAAAAAGGGCTACAGAATGAGTAGCTGCACTATATATTCACAAAAAGAATGACTAATACAATACAATGTCATGCTACAAGCATGAATAAGAAGTAATTTGAATTCCTAAGGAGGTCATTTGAATCGAATGAGTGAGTCTAGCTTAACTGAATGTAAGCCACAGTCAACACTCAAGTTAACCACTAATCAAAACCCTAATTGACTCAACTAATCCCTAACTAAAGTCAGAGTGCAATAAATGACTGAGTCTCAACTGAAAGAGATCAGACACATGTCATAGCAAGCCAACCATCAAGTGGTAGCGCTTCAATGACTCCAATGAACCCTGATGAGGTTAACTGAAGTGTAATTGAACATCAGAAGTGGTTGGAGGCACCCCTGTTGACTCCAGTTCATTAAATAATCATTAAATAATCAATTTAATGAAGGGAGGTGCCTTCACTTCCCTATTTAACTGATTGTAACGATCAGTTAGCAATTAGGTGCATTAATATCAGTCAGATCACCCCCGAAGTGCTCTAGTTAGCCTCCCCAAATGTAGAAGGATAAGTTATCCTCCTTGACTGAAGGTAGGCATGGATGTGATCTAGATGATCAAATTTAATGCTCCACTAATGTTAATTAAGCCAATAATACTTAGGATAGTGGTTAAACTAGGCCAAATTGACCAAAATGAGTGTGTAAGGTGGTAAATATCTCCAACACCCCCCCTTAAGCTATACTCAAGAGGAGTTAGAAAACATAAATGCATAAAAATGCTAGGTCCCCAGAAACTAAGGCCATAGGTCACCCTGTACAATGCTAAAACTGAAATAATGCTAAAAAACAAACTAAGTGAGGAAAAGAGGGAAAACCCAGTGTGAAAAAACCCCCCTCAAGCTGAACACTGAAAGTAGTTTGAATCACCCTGATGAACTCACCCCCAACAATGAATGGAGGTAAGTGAACTTCTTTTCTGAAAATCTCTTAGTGAAGATGTCTGCAATCTGCTCATCAGTCGGGTAGTATTGCATAATGATGGTCATGTCATGCACTAGCTCCATGATATAGTGCATGTGGATCTCTATGCTTGGTCCTCTGCCTAGTAACTGGATCTGTGGATGTCTTAATAGAAACAGAACCAATGTTGTAATCTCGCAGATCACATAAGGTTACCAATAATACATACAAAAATATACAGAAATATACACAGAGACAAAAGACAAGAACATATACGATGAACAGATTATATTATCTCAATAGTTCGTACAAAGCCAAGAACTGAACTTTTTCTTGTTTGGCTCAACAGCCTAATATATGCAATGTTTACAAACAGTTACAAATAACTACCTGTCGGTTTGGTGAACCGACACAACTATTAGTTAGCAGGCTTAATTACTGTGTTTACTCGGCCGACCGACTTAGTCGGCTGGTTGACTAAGTCGGTCCATCGACTTAGTCGGCTGATCGACTAAGTCGGTCTTCGTCCAAGTCGACTTATGTCGACTTGCTCTTTCTACAGCTGTCGAGTCGTGTCGCCTTCGAACAGAGCACTGTATATCACATCCGTTGGTTGGGTTATAGTTTGACCTTAGGAGCTGTACTCGTTTATCTAAGTTTATCTCCACCGAATGGTTATGCTTTCAGTCCCTATGGAGCCTCTGCTGATGCCTCCTGCGTCACAGAGATGTCCCAGTTTGTATATCGATTCTATGCTGCCTTCATTCAGTCACCGTATGTCGTTATGGTATTGTTCAAAGGAAGCTGAAACCTAAGTCGGCCATTCCTCGGTTATCTTGACTTTGCATGTCGGCCATTCCCGGTACAGCTACTGGTTCGTGCACCTTATGATCGAGTCCTTCCACATTATACAACTTTGCTGAGTACCTCGTGTTAGATGATGGGGGATGCCCTAATGCCCTCCTTCCAGTGGATTTCATCCCATCGACTTCATATCATTTATTCTGGGATTGGAGTCTAGAGTCATTTTGAGTGCCTTGAGACTTGCAGTCATCAGTGGCAGGTTCTCTCGCCATCGACAGTTTTGGGAATACATCAATGTCCCCTGATCGATGGATTCTCTCAAGTGTTCGACCTCAACACATTTATTCACACTTGTTAGTTTGCACTCTAGTACCTTGATTCCCATTTTCATTATCGGTGGGTGATCTCGCGTCTGTTAACGGTATACATCAATGACCAGTAATCAGACGATGGACTACTATGTTCGACCTCGACACCTCTATTCACATAGTATAAGGACATGTACTCGTAGCGGTTTGTGTAGAAGACCTTCCAGATTGGTGGCATCTCTTATATGCTACCTCCTTGATCGTGCCAGTGTTCATGAGATTTCAGCTCTCATGACTTGTTCCAGTAAATGTCAGACATTTCCAGCCACTATGGAGATCTTGAGCTATTATATATCTTTGGCCTTTATGGAGATCATGGTCCTTTGTATATCTTCATCATGGAGATTCTGATCTATGTATATTGTACTTGGCGATGACCACATATGTGCTATCATGTTTCATGCCTATTCATGGCCATTGTACTCTTATGTATCCGGGACTGCTATATTTATTTGTAGTTATATGCAGAGTTGTATTATTGTACTATGATGATTGGGTGGCTGTTCTTCCATTTGGGACCCTTCATCACTCCACTTCTAGGATGGACTTATAATGTATTTCAGCCATCGTATAACCCCTCTGATCTCATACATTAGGGGGCATCTGTTATAGCGGATTTCACCACACTAGGTGAATCACACATTGTATGGCCTTCCCATGTCCCGCTCCAGACTCATTAGCCCCTATGGACTACTTTTTGTCTTTTGATGTGTCCTTGATCATCCCTAAAAACATAAGAAAAATGATATACGCGGCTTTTACCCCGATAACCATGTACATACACAGATATGACCCCTATAGTCGCGTACATCGGGATGTGTGCATAATCCAAATCCTTTTGGAGTTTTCCTTGACTTGGATCCGACTCATATGACTCCTAGCCTTCCATATGCCTTCAGATTGCATGGATTCGACCTTTCAGTATCCCTTTGAAAAGCTATATAAGGAACCCCTTGGTACATTGAAATCATAAGAGAGAATTGAGAGCAACGAAACTATAGTCCATTGTTGCCAGAACTTATGCTTGAGTCTGCATCCCTTTGTCCCTTGGAGCACTATTGTGTTCTTCCCAAGCTTGCCTTTTGCTAGTGAGCTTGCTATCTGAGTGATGAAGGATTGAGGTGGTGGAGGCCCAAGAGGGGGATTCAGTTTCTCCGGTTCGCAGACGTGCCGTCAGATGTTGTCACTTGTAATCTCTGATTTATATTAATAGAAATATCTTTTCCTGTCCAGTAATGTGTATTTGAATGAATATTGTATCCATTGGAATATGTCAAATGCTTTTACATTATTGATTATATATGCTAGAATAGATCTAACACCATGATATATAGTATGCTTGTATTGTTTACTTGTTGTTGAGAAAGTAATATATCAATTCAAGCTAAAGATTGGAAAGCTCAACGGGGATCTACTTCAACCGTCCCCAGCGGAGTCACCAATTCTGTTACAGAGAGAAATTCCCATGGCTTGGGGTACCACAACAGACAGCTAGACTCCAGAAATCAATCTTTCCCAATATGCAATAGAAATAAAAACATCTAACACTAAAGGATCGAACCTCGTACCTTATTCCGGATGGTTGAAGTAGATCCCCATTAAGCTTTCCAATCTTTAGCTTGAATTGATATATTACTTTCTCAACAACAAGTAAACAATACAAGCATACTATATATCATGGTGTTAGATCTATTCTAGCATATATAATCAATAATGTAAAAGCATTTGACATATTCCAATGGATACAATATTCATTCAAATACACATTACTGGACAGGAAAAGATATTTCTATTAATATAAATCAAAGATTACAAGTGACAACCTCTGATGGCATGTTTGCGAACCAGAGAAACTGAATCCCCCACTTGGGCCTCCACCACCTCAATCCTCCATCACTCAGATAGCAAGCTCACTAGCAAAAGGCAAGCTTGGGAAGAACACAACAGTGCTCCAAGGGACAAAGGGATGCAGACTCAAGCATAAGTTCTGGCAACAATGGACTATAGTTTCGTTGCTCTCAATTCTCTCTTATGCTTTCAATGTACCAAGGGGTTCCTTATATAGCTTTTCAAAGGGATACTGAAAGGTCGAATCCGTGCGATCTCAAGGCATATGGAAGGCCAGGAGTCATATGAGTCGAATCCAAGTCAAGGAAAACTCCAAAAGGATTTGGATTATGCACACATCCTGATGTACGCGACTATAGGTGTCATATCCGTGTATGTACGCGGTTATCGGGGTAAAAGCCGCGTATATCATTTTTCTTATGTTTTTAGGGATGATCAAGAACACATCAAAAGACAAAAAGTAGTCCATAGGGGCTAATGAGTCTGCAGCGGGACAGGGGAAGGCCATACAATGTGTGATTCACCTAGTGTGGTGAAATCCACTATAACAGATACCCAATAAACAGACATTCTATGCTTTGTGGTTGCAAATCCCTTCTTTTACAAGTGGAATCCGAGCCCGTGCAGTGGACCCAAACACCTGTAGGTTCGACACATCTGGCTTGTGTCCGAAGTATGCTTAGAAAGGGGTCTTCCCTTTCATGGATGAGTGTGGCACCCTGTTCTTAATGTATGCTGCAGCATGCATGGCTTTAGCCCACAAATTTGTAGCAAGCTTCTTTGATTCCAACATACAAGTGACCATTTCCTTGAGAGACCAATTCTTCCTTTCCTTGAGGTAATTGAATGTTGGACCTGAATACCACTTTGGGAAAATATGTGCAGCAACTAATTATTGACATACTCCCCACCATTATCAGATCTCAATATATTTACCTTAAGCCCAGAGGCATTCTTGATCAAGGCCTTAAGTTCAGAAATTTTTTCACATACTTCATACTTCTTTTTGAGAAAGAAGACCCATGTGTACCTTGAAAAATCATCAATAAAAGTCAGAATATACCTTGATCCATTCATGGATGTGATAGGCATCGAACCACTGATATCAGAATGTATCAGCCCCAATATGCATGTATCTCGATTTGCCTTCCCCCGATTGAACTTGTGCTTAGGGTGTTTCCCAATCACACGGCCCTTGCAATTTCCAGTGGTTGCCTTGATGACCGGGAGGCATTCAACCATGGAGTTTTTCTGTAATTACTATAAATATTTGAAATTTAGATGGCCAAACCTTTCATTCCACATCCTAATAACCTCATTTCCATGAGTTAGCAGAGCGATGGGATTTGCATCCGGCACAAAGTGGGAGAACTCATAGGCTCTTGCATGATAGTTTGCAAGACCTTTAGCAATGAGTTTCCCGGATGCCATCTCCATTATCTCAACATCATTCCAGCTGAAAGAAACTCTCTTAGGCACTTCATTATGTGTCATCTGATAGACACTAAGGATATTTGATTCCAGAGACAGTACACACAAAACATTTGAAAAACAGCCATTCTCAAGATCAACCATACCTTGTCCTTCTGAAATGATGGTGAAGTCATCTCCCATGTGGATGGGCATGGATTTTTCGGTCTCCAAGGATTAAAAGGAGTCTCTTTCAACCATCATGTGGTTTGAGGCTCCAGAATCAATCAAGAGTGCTTTGGAATTCAAAGTGCTTGCCATGAGGGCATGACCTTTTTCATGCCGTGGTTCCCAATCTTGTTGATCTCTCCTCTGAAAGCTTTCCAGAAGATTGATGTGATTTCTCTCAAGGAGAGAGGTTGCTTCATCAAGCTTCTTCTTCATGCAAACATGTTCAAGGTGGAATCCCTTCCTGTAGTATGAACACTTGACTTTTTCCTTTCCATGGTGCCCTTTTCCTTTGTTCTTCCTTGAGCTAGAAGACTCATCATGCTGTTGGTTTTCAATTCCAGGATTAGGAGCATCAAATTTAGTTTTTGGGCTCTTCTGCTGCTTTTCTTTACCCTTCAGATCATTGGGCCCCGAGACATGGAGGGCTTGATCACGGGAGGATCTGATGATCCCCATCTAGACAAGCTTATCATGTTCACTTGTGAGGGATTCAATGAAGGCATTGAGTGTAGGCATCTTCCATCCAGGGGTTGTGAGCTTCCCCACATGGAATGTAGAAACAAAAACTGAATAATCAGCTCCAATTTTGGAGAGTATGGCGAGGATGAGCAGATCATCTGCCTTCTCCACTTTGCATTGCTTCAAGAGTAAGATAGTGTGCTTGAACTTAGTGAAAAAGTCATTCAAAGTCTCTAAATTGGAGGGCTGGAGAGACATTAATTCATTTTTGAGCTGGTAAACTCTCAAGGCATCTTGCTTTCCATATAGGGTTTCCAATTTGTCCCATATTTCATTTGGAGTCTTCAATCCCGAAAGATGGAAAAGAAGATCCCAAGAAATAGAGAAGCACAAGAATCTGAAGGCTTCATCCTTCTTGTTCAAGAATATTGATTTGTCTATAGCAGAACCAGGCTCAGGTTCAGTGTCCATGGTGACTCTATATAGTCCTCTGGAGCGCAGCTAAATCTCCATGTCACCTTTATGAGTGGAAATTGTATGGAGTCAAAAGATCTACTAAGGAGGCCATTTGGATTTGCTGGAGTGAATGCTTCATCTGTAGAAAACCTGAAAATCATAACAGAAATGGCAATGTAAGGTCGAATAGCCTGCACATATTAGGCTTTCATCACACCTAGCATAGTCAATCAAGTAAGCTTGATAAACAAGTTCTTTACTTGGGGTATTAAGTGGTAATCCTTGGCTTCTGGTGCAGTGCTATATTTTTGAGCTATTTCTCAATTTTCATGCAAAAATCTGTCAAAAAGCTTGTTTTTGAGAGATAGAGCTTTATCCCGCCGTGAGCTTTGATACCATATTAAACTTGCACAGTGCTCTAGGGACTAAACACAGTCTCATCAATAGATTAATGACAATAATTCATGAATAAGAAGCAATTCGAATTCCTAAGGAGGTCATTCAAATTGAATGAGTGAGTCTAGCTTAACTGAATGTAAGCCACAGTAAACACTCAAGTTAACCACTGATCAAAACCCTAATTGAGGGTCAGTGCAAGAAGATGAGGGACCTTTAAGATGCAATCCTAGTTTTCAAAAACAACATCATGTTACCAAAAAATACATCAACCCGAGCCTGACATAGCACTTGATAGCACTTGGTATGGTTCAACCCGAGCCTGACATGTCATGGAACATGTAGGATAGGAAGCCAAATCGCGTACGCGTTATATAACTGCAAAACGCGCGTGCGATATATAGTTATAAAACGCATGCACGATTTGTAAATCATAAAAAAATTATTCATTATAATATTGAAATATAATACTAAAAAAATCATAAACTTACATGCATAATATCTTTTGTATTGTTTAGTGTATAATAAAATGTATTTTTTATATAATATATTTTCCTCTTAAAAGAATTTATCACCAAAATGAAAAGCATAATATATTTTTGTATAGTTTAGTGTATAATAAAAAGTTTTTTTTATATAATATATTTTCCTTTTAAAAGAATTTGTCACCAAAATGAAAAGGTAAAAAAATAAAAATCATTTTATTCAATATAAATCCAAAATATGCAATATAATATATAATAAAAATTGTAAAAAACTGTTCTTAAAATATGTAAAGATAGAAAAAAGTTAAAACACATTTTAATGTATAATGTGACTTTGTATGACTCTATTCATGATTGATGTATATCTTTGAGCTTTAAATTATATCTTTGAACTTTAAATTTCTTTATCACAATAAATTTAAAATATATTATATAATATATAAATATTTGAAAATGTTTTTGAAAAGATAATATGAAAATATTTAAATAATTTTTTTTATTTTTTAAATATTCATATAGAGAAAAAATTTCACCTAATCTAAATCTAAAATATGCAATGTAGAAAAATAAGAAAGTCGATTTATAATATACAATATCTAAATGTAAAGAAGCCTGGAAAGGAAAAAAAAAACACATTTTAAACAATAGTGTGACTTTGTATAAATCGAGTTATGATTGATGTATTATGAAAATATAAACAAATATGTTTGAACCTCAATTATTCAAAAAATTGCAATATCAGCCATTTATACTAATAATTGACATGCATATAGGATAAAAAGAAAAGAATAAATCAGATTTTAGTTCGTGCCCCCTCATACACGTTAAAACTAGTCATATAGTATATATCCTATGCATAAGTTTATTTTTGTTATTTCATTGAACCAGTCTGAGGATGATGTTCATGATGTTGATGATGATGAGGATGATGATGATGTTCATGATGTTCATGATGTTCATGATGAGGATGATGATGATGTTCATGATGTTCATGATGTTGATGAAGAGGATGAGGATGATGATGTTGATGATGTTGATGGTGATGATGATGATGAGGATGATGTTCATGATGTTGATGATGATGACGATGATGACGATGTTCATGATGTTCATGATGATGATGATGATGAGGATGATGAAGGTGATGATGATGATGAGGATGATGTTCATGATGTTCATGATGTTGATGGTCATGATGATGAGCATGATGAAGGTGATGATGATGATGAGGATGATGATGATGATGTTCATGATGTTGATGGTGATGATGATGATGAGGATGATATTCATGATGTTGATGAGGATGAGGATGATGATGATGTTCATGATGTTCATGATGATGACGATGTTCATGATGTTCATGATGATGATGATGAGGATGATGAAGGTGATGATGATGATGATGATGAGGATGATGATGATGTTCATGATGTTCATGATGTTGAAGATGATGATGATGAGGATGATGAAGGTGATGATGATGATGAGGATGATGATGATGATGATGATGTTGATGATGATGATGATGATGATGATGATGATGATGATGATGATGATGATGATGATGATGATGAGGATGATGATGATGATGTTGATGATGTTGATGGTGATGATGATGATCATGTTGATGATGGCGATGATGATGATGATGAAGGTGATGATGAAGATGAGGATGAGGATGATGATGATGATTATGAGGATGATGATGATGAATGATGATGATGATGATGATGATGATGAATGAATGATGAGGAGGAGGATGATGATGATGATGTTCATGATGTTGATGTTGATGATGAGGAGGATGATGATGATGATGTTCATGATGTTGATGGTGATGATGATGATGTTCACGATGTTGATGGTGATGATGATGTTCATGTTGTTGATGATGATGATCATGTTCAAGGTGATGATGATGATGATGAGGATGACGGTGATGATGAAGGTGATGATGATGATGAGGATGATGATGATGACGATGATGAAGGTGATGATGATGATGAGGATGGTGATGATGATGTTCATGATGTTGATGGTGATGAGGATGAGGATGATGTTCATGATGTTGATGATGAGGATGATGATGATGATGTTGATGGTGATGATGATGAGGATGATGATGATGATGTTCACAATGTTGATGGGCATGATGACTGAGGATGATGAGGATGAGGATGAGGATGAGGATGATGAGGATGTTCATGATGTTCATGATGTTGATGACGAGGATGATGATGATGATGTTGACGGTGATGATGATGAGGATGATGATGATGATGTTCACAATGTTGACGGTGATGATGAATAATGATGAATGATGATGATGAGGATGATGATGATGATGTTCATGATGTTGATGGTGATGATGATGATGAGGATGATGGTGATGTTTATGATGTTGATGATGAGGATGATTATGAGGATGATCATGTTGATGGTGATGATGATGTTCACGATGTTGATGGTGATGATGATGATGAGGATGATGATGATGTTCATGATGTTGATGATGTTGATGATGACGACGACGACGATGATGATGATGATGATGAAGGTGATGATGAGGATGAGGATGAGGATGAGGATGATGATGTTCATGATGTTGACGGTGATGATGATGATGATGATGAGGATGATGAGGATGATGATGAAGGTGATGATGATGATGAGGATGATGATGATGATGTTCATGATGATGATGGCGATGATGATGATGAGGATGATGATGATGTTCATGATGTTCATGATGAGGATGATGATGATGATGATGATGTTGATGGTGATGATGATGAGGATGATGATGATGATGTTCACGATGTTGATGGTGATGATGAATGATGATGATGATGATGACGATGATGAAGGTGATGATGATGATGAGGATGATGATGATGATGTTCATGATGATGATGGTGATGATGATGATGAGGATGTTCACGATGATGAAGGTGATGATGAAAAACTCCCATGGGTTTGAAAAATGCAGGGGCTACGTCTGAACGGGAAATGAATTTTTCCTTCAATGACATTAAGAGCATTGTCTATTCGTACGTAGATTATCTTCCTGCTCATTCTCGTAAGAGGATCGATCATCCAGATCACCTTCGCTTAATTTTTGAACGATATAGACATTACAAAATATGCTTGAATCCCCACAAGTGTGTTTTCTACATCGAGTCGAGATGGGTACTCGGGTTCATAGTGTCAAACAAAGGTATTCAGGTGGATCCTTTGAAAGTAGAGGCCATTGTAAATATGTCTCCTCCTCGTTCTATCAAGCAACTTTAGAGCCTGCAAGGAAAATCTAATTTCCTTCGACGTTTTATCGTTAACTATGCCAAGATCACTAAGGGTTTCATGCACCTGCTGAAATAGGACACTCCATTTGTATGGGATGAAACTACACAACTTGCTTTCGAGGAATTGAAAAAATATTTGCTGTCAGCTCCCTTGTTACGTCCACCAGATTAATATCAAGACTTTATATGGTATCTAGTTGCGTCAGACTTAACCATTGGGGTAGTATTGGTCCAAGAGGACGACTAGCTCCAACAGCATGTTGTTTATTATCTCATTCGTGCATTAGCTGGTCCTAAACTTCGATACTCCCACGTCGAGAAGTTAGCTTCAGCAGTTATTTATGTTATGCAAAGGTTACATAACTACATCCTACTGAGGACCATTATAGTGGTGGCAGATGTTAATCCCTTTCAATATGTTTTGCACTGACGCATAATTGGGGACAAATTCAATAAATGGATAGTCATTCTCTAAGAGTTTGAATTTGATTTTTATTCTGCCAAATCGAAAAAGTCCTTAGTTTTTAAAGACCTTGTTGCAGAATTTCCTACAGAAGAAAATGTAGTGATTGAAGAGGAATCATTCCCAGATTAGTACATCTTTTTTATTTCCACCTCTGATCCTTCGTACGAAGATATACTTATCTATCTCTAGACTTTGAAGCATGATGCATCCTTCTCAAGGGAAGAGCAACGTAAACGATGCATCCATGTGAAAATCTACCTTATCATTTGGGATAATTTGTATCCTAGAGGGGTAGATTTTGTTTTGCATCGGTGCCTCACCCACAAGGAGGCTGAGCGTGTGCTAAATGATTCCCATAGAGGAACGTGTGGGGGTCATTTATTTGGGTTAGCAATAGCCTAGAAGATTTTACATGTCGGTTATTTCTGGCCCATGATATTCAAAGAATGCGTGGAGGATGTGAAGCGTTGTCACACTTGTCAATTCTACACTAGGAAAATGTGATCACATCCTACCTCCTTTGTTTCCCATCATCTCGGTGGGCCCCTTCACTAAGTGGAGGGTGGATTACATGACGTGAAACCTAGTTATGGCTGGGGGGCACAAATATATCATTTTCGTTGTTAATTATTTCACTAAGTGGGTAGAGGCAATGCCTACTTCAAAGCTGCAAGTGAAACTGCAGCTTTCTTCATGTTCAACCAGATCATTACTCGCTTCAGTATTCGAAAGCATATTGTCACTAACCATGCCAATCACTTTCAGAATAACATTATGACTAAATTGACTATTATGCTAGGGTTCAAAAAAAGATCACTCATCTTCCTTCTACCTGCAATCGAATGGTCAAGTAGAGGCAGTCAATAAGACCTTGAAGACCATTCTCAAGCATACCATCAACGCAACCCGATCAAATTGGCACATTATGCTATATCCTGCACTTTGGGAATACCGGACTAATGTCAACACTACCACGGATTTTTCTCCTTTCCAACTCGTTCACGGGGTGGAAGCAGTCACTCCGATTGAATGTGAAATTCCATTGATTAAGATAGCGACTCATGTACTCCCTGACACCACAGAATTAGAAGAACGTTTGCTACATTTGGAAAATCTAGATGAACGACGTAGAGATGTGTTAAGGACAAATGAAAATGATAAGAATAGGCTTAAAAACCAATACGATAAATCGGTTAAGCCTAGAATTTTCTCTAAAGGGGAACTTGTCTTGCTCTGGGACCAGGACAAAGAATCCCTGGGGGCAGGAAAATTTAAGTCCATGTGGTTAGGTCCCTACATTGTGTCAAAGGTATTGAAAAAAAGGGTATATGAGTTAACTGATTTTGATGGAAATAAGCTACCTAAGCCTAGAAATGGGCTCTACCTAAAGAAGTACTATGCCTAGGCTTAGTGTTTTTTCTTGTATTTTTATTGTATGTATTTTATGTACAATAGTTAGCTTGTTAGTGTTTCTTATACCATCTGTTGGTTGTTACATATTTCAGCCGAGTGGTTTATAGGTTTTATGGATGGCGCTAGTCATTATACTTGTAACCTGGCTTCAGCAGTGTGGGTCATATATTCACCCTCACGATAGTTAGTGGCCTCTGGAGGCACTTTCTTAGGTCCTACTACTAATAACGTGGTCGAGTATAGGGATTTTATTGAGTTTTTATGGGATGCCTTGTCACGTGGCATCACCTAGTTAGAGGTTTGACTTGACTCTCAACTCGTGGTTTCCCAGCTTAATGGAGCCTATCAGATGCGGAACCCTATCTTGTTACGTCAATTTTTATAGGTTAGATTAATTGAAAGAAATTTCGATTATATTTCATTTAATCACATTCCACAAAATGAAAATACAATAACTGATGCATATGCGAAGTATATTCTAGATTGGCACTTAACACATATTTTGTAAAATATACATAACATATACATTTGGAACACATGTAAATAACCAGGCAATATATATCTGTGTGTGTGTGTAAAAATATTTCCATAGATATGTCGAGTTTTGATCCAAAGATCTAGTCACAACTGTATAAATATACAAAAAATAGGATCATAATCCATAAAAACGCCTATAGATCTAGGCCTTGTCTTCAGAATCATCAGTTGCAATTGTCTCTTTGACCTACCTATAAAAAAAACGCCCCTAGATACCCTCCTTGGTAGGTGTATCTAGGTGGGTGGAATCCCTACTACAAATTCCTGCATGACAACAGGAATCCGCTCAATCCATATGGTGGGAATTCCCTAGGTTAGTCTGGACAACTTTCCCTCGAGAACTCTAAGTATACCTTGGTCCCCACCCTGTACGGGCCACACAAATATCATAGGGTGCCCATCAGGGCGTATAGGTCCAATATCTGCATTTCAAAAACATTTAAAATGGATTAAAAATTTTATACATATGTAAATAATTTATGATTAAAATTCATAAAAATATAAAAACATAAAAATAAAAATACCTAGCTCTCCCCATGCTCCCTCTAACACCCTGGTTTTGAACCCGTTTACGTTTAAATAATATGATGTAAATACATGGCATCTAATGGAGAATCTATGGTGAGAAGATTTATTGTTGACGTTTCGAACCAAGCGTGGTTCATCGTCAGGACAAAGAGATGCTTGGAGATTGTTCCTCTATCATTGGTGTATTAATACAGAAATTGTCATTTTCACTTGAGATGGCCAACAATGTTTGTCTTGTCCAAGGTTAAATGAGAGTAAATCTTTTATGTTTTATGTTTTTTATTTTCATAATCCTAATTAATTTTAGGGTGAATAAACTTATTAAAATTTTGGGTTACTAAACTTATTAAAAAAATTTAAAATTTTTTGTATTAAAATTTTTTTGTATTAAATTTTTTTTATCAAATATAATTTAATAATTAAAATTTTTATTCACAAAAATAATCTAATAATTAAAATTTTTAAATTTAAAAACATTTGTTATTATAGGCTTTATAAATCAATATATAACTATGTAAACTTTTGATTTAATTTAAATTTAATCATTTTATTTAATTTTTATGTTTAGTTTTAATAAAATATTTTAATTCTTAAAATTATTTTAAATTATTTTATTAAGGAAATTTATTAAAAAAAAAAAGGGAAAGGATAATTAAGGGAAATTTAATGAATAAATTTTTTTATAAAAGTTTAATTATTAGAATTTTTATTTTATTTTATTTTAATTAGGGTAAAATTAGGGAAAATTAGGGTAAAATTAGGGAATTTTTTTAGGGAAAATTAATTTTAATTTTAAGTATAAATAATAGGTTTTTAATTTTTATTTAGCTTGGTTAGGTTAGGAAACCATGATCGGCTAATGGACAGGCTATCATCTCTGTTTAAGCATTTAGGGTTTTTTACTATCTCAGTAGCCTCTTTAATTCTCCTCCTTGACTAGTTGTCGACTTGTGCTAACACCTGCATATCCTCGATTTTAATAGGGTGTTTTGTGTTATGCGAATGTTCTGCTAAGGCTGACTTGTGGGTTCTTTTGAGACGGATATCTGCATAGTGTTCTTTAACCCTAGTTCGGATGGACCATCCTATTTCGCCAATGTAGGCTTTCCCACATTCACAAGGAATGAGGTAAACCCCCTTTTTAAGACTTGGGTCAACAGGATATTTTACTGACCTAAGTAACTTTCTGATGTTGTTAAGTGGGGAAAAACTGAGTCAATATTCTTCTTTTTCAGGTGTTTGGATATTTTGTCTGTAGTCCCTTGAATGTAAGGGAGAAATGCCTTATCATCCCCAACTTTCTTCTCTTTAGAAGAAGCCTTGGGTCTATTTTCCTGGGTTTTTGTAGCTCTTTCAAGGGCTTTGTTGATTTCAGTTAGGTTATAACCATTGCTAAGAAAAACATTGCTCAAGTGTTCTTGCTCGGATTCTAGGTGGTCATTATCAGAGATCCTTAGGGCTCTAGTGAAAAGGGTGTTAAGAACCCCCAACTTCTAGCTTGGGTGATGGTGTGAGAGGGCATGAAGGAATTGTTCTGTGTGGGTTTTCTTCCTGTAAACCTTGTGAGCTATGCCTCCATCTTGTTTCCTGATGACTAGTGTATCCAGAAAAGGAAGCGCATTGTTCTCTTCCAACTCTTTTGTGAATTTGATGGAATTAGTTTGGCTATTCAAATGATCAATGAATTTGTCTAATTCTTCCTTCCCAGGGGCCCATATTAAGAAGGTATCATCCACAAATATGGACCACCATTCAGGTTTTGGATTGGCAGTATTCAAGGCTTTTTGCTCAAATTTTTCCATGAAAAGGTTGGCTATAATGGGAGAGAGGGGGGAACCCATCACCACTCCACAGGTCTATTCATAAGTTTCACCCATAAAACTAAAAAATGTGGAATTGAGACACAAGCCTATGAGTTGCGAGGTTTCAGGATCAGTAAGATATTCTATAACACTGATGGCTTCTTTGATGGGGATCATGGTGAAGAGGGAAACTACATCCAAGCTCAATAAAATCTCATTCTCTTCCATATGTCTGTGTTTTATTTTCTCAATAATGTAAGAGGAATCTTTAATGAAGGAGCTTGTGTTGCCTACTAAGGGTTTTAATTTTTCTGCAAGGAGTTTTGCGAGCCTATAGTTTGGTGAGCCTATGGTGTCTACAATGGGTTGGAGGGGGACCCCAGGTTTGTGGATTTTGGGAAGCCCATATATTCTTGGAACCAATGTATTGGAGACAATGAGTTTTTTCTTGATCTCCTCATCCAGGGAAGATTTCTTTATGGCTTCATTAACTCCTTTTATGATTCGATTCAAGGGGTTCTTGTTAAGTTTCTTGTAACAACCACTAGAATCCAAGTGAGATTTCATCTTGGCAATGTAGTCTTCTTTGTTGAGAATCATCGTAGCTCCTCCTTTATCTGCCTTCAAGATCACAATATGGTCATTCTTTTTGAGTTCTCTGAGGGCTTTGCTTTCTTCCCTAGAAATGTTGGGTCTGGGTGGTTTTTCTCTTCTTAGGGTTACAACACAATCTTGTCGTACCTCCTCGGCTTCGTTTTCTGGAAGATGCCTAATGCTATATTCAATTCTACATATGATGTCTTCAACCAAAATATTTTTTGGAGCAATGGCAAAATTAAGACCTTTCTTAAGGAGTCTTTTGGCAGGCATGTTTAGTTCAAAGGTAGAGAGGTTGACAACTAGTCTATTCGGATCCTTGGTTGTGAATTTATGGTTAATGTTGCCTTCAATTTTGTGGTTGTCGTTTCCCCTTTTTTGGTTAATGTTTCCTTCAATCTTGCGGTTGTTGTTGCCTTCAATTTTGAGGTTGTTATTCCCCCTATTTTTATTATGATGGAAAACATCCTTGTTTAGTACGTTAATGTGATCATCAACTTGGTCTTGGTGCCAAGGGTTACTAAATCTCTGTTCCTACATGTGTATATCATTGTTTATAATGGCAGTGTTGCATGTTCCCTCACAGTCCAATCCATTCCTTTGTGTGTTGGTCTTTGGATTAGCAATCTCAATACTGGCTAAGTTGGGCTCATTACTTGGACAACGAACCAAGAAGGCTTTGTTATCAACATTTGTTATGTTTGAGGCTATGCTGGAGACCAGCCTCACCCCCTTCATAGTGTTGGATGGCACACTACTAGCAATGCTCATGTTGCATTCTACGTTAACCTCCCCCTTCACTACACTAGAAGACAAGCTTTTTACGATAGCTGCGTTGAAGTTTAATTTTGGTGTTGTGCTGGAAACAGCATTGGAAGACAACGTTCTAAGTTTTCTGGAGCTCATGGCAGCTGCTAAATAGAATTGTTCATCACCGGATTCACTCTCTTCACAATTTGATTCCTTGGCCTCACCAATCGCTATGTACGAATTTACATCTGCTATGTTTACACATGCTGTGTTGGATATATTGGGTGCAGTGCTGGAATCCATATCTTTAAGCTTTTCAACATCTATTGAGACGTGGCTCCTCTCTAGAAAATCGCTATCAGATCTCAACTCATTCACTTTTCTGGAGTAACAATCAGCCATCGCTGCCTTGGAGATGTGGCTACTCTCTAGAAAGTTCTGAAGGTTATTTTCGCTATCGGATCTTATGGACGAGCTATCAGCC
The DNA here is from genome assembly GCA_001517045.1 of Pseudotsuga menziesii. Lineage (NCBI taxonomy): Eukaryota > Viridiplantae > Streptophyta > Pinopsida > Pinales > Pinaceae > Pseudotsuga > Pseudotsuga menziesii. Next base: position 107,120 of record LPNX010749749.1, on the reverse strand, counting down.
ATTGCTATATTGGAGTCAACATAATCTACTCTGCTGGGTGTTGTGTAGGGTGTTGCATTCAGAGCCAGCATATGATCTGGTTCAAGGGTAAAGTGCTCTTCTAGGTTGTGTCACCTCAGCTAACCTTATGATGTAAATAATCATGGTGTGGAGCTAGGAAAAAGCCCCACCATTGATTTAGTGTTTATGTTTCGGCAATTAAGGTTGAGCCGATGGTATTTTATGCTAGCTAAACATTAAAAACATTGGACATCATGTTAAATTTGCAATTTTAATTAAAAAACTATAGTCGGTTATGTCAACGCAACCAAATGAGATGGGGGCATGATTTTTCGTAAGGATAAGGGGGGAGGCGGGGCGGTGGGGAATTGGAAGAGTGGGAATAAATTCGAGTTGGGAAAACCACCACTTTGGGAAAAACGTTTTTTAAATTTTCTTGGAAAGAAAACACCAAAAGCGTCTTCCTTTCCCTCACGCATGGGAATTTCACCTTCCCCTCACGATTTTTACTGTATGTGACGTTTTTGGATCCCAATCTTCATTCACATAGCAAGCAAAACCACTCTGAGCCTAAACCATTCACAATTTTCTTTTGTTCGACGATATGGATCCTTCACATTTTTTTTTCTTGTGTGCATTTGTTTCTTTTCACGTTTTCTCCGGTATGCTAGTCGTTTTCCTAAACAAGAATGCCCTAAATCCAATTTTGTGTCTTTGATTAGAATAACCAGCAAATGTTTTCATTTTGGTACTTTGCAGTAGCCGGTTTATCACCGGCAATGTTCATAAATTCGTAAATACTGTGTGCATGTGTAATTCCTTTGATTCTTCTTATGTTTGATAATCCCAAGACTAAGATCACTGTGTGTGCATCCTCATTTGGCATCTGAGCTGATTTGGGGAATTGAAATGGAGTCTGAACTTGCATGATAAACCTAGTGTGTGAAGGCACCTCACAGACTGATCTAGAGGGATGATTTCCTTCTTTGCATACACTGAATATCACTAGAAGGTAATGCATGGCCTGAGGGACTGTGTAGCAGAGAAGGGGATGCTTCCTTGTGTTGGGTGTGTAACTATTTAGAAGTTAGGCTAGATTTGGTGTGGGTGTTCATAGCTCTGGATTGAGCTCACTAGCTTAGCAGTCATCCTTTCTACCTCCTTGGGAGCTTGATAAACCCAACTAGAAGGATGGTTTGGCTGGTAGCATGATAAACCCATCTGTTGGCTTGGTTGTGTTTCATGTGAATTTGGATAAGTGTAAACCACTGCTCGTGTAAGCATGATAAACCCAACTAGAAGGATGGCTTGGCTGGTAGCCTAATAAACCCATTTGTTGGCTTGGCTGTGTCTCATGTGAATTTAGCTAAGTGTAAATCACTGACTGTGTAAGTCTGATAAACCCAATTGTGTTGGATTGACTGAGTTTTATTGTATCTTTGGCTATGGGTGAAGTGTGCTAGTGTTCCTTATTCCTTGGGGAAATCATGCCCATATCGAGGGTGTCAGTGTTGCTGAGATATTAAGAGCAAATTGACCTATGGTTGGGTGGAACGTTGCAACGACATAGATGGTTGCAGGACAAGCTTCTTTCAAAGATAAGTATTCTCTTATATTTTATTTTTCACAACTGTAATTGTCGTATCAATTACTATGAACATGATGAATGCTTGAATGAATGATTTTTCTTCCGCTATATGTTAATAATTTATGCATCTGTGTATGTTTTAAGTTCAATGCATTTTTATATACATTATGTTCATGGGCTTAGATTGTCCGATTTAATACATGTTAGTCGTGCCCTCTCTACTGAGTAAGGGTTGGGGAAGTGACAGTGTGGTATCAGAGCACTGGTTGTAGTATTGGTCCTCAATGTTCCAAGTTGAATAGCTAACAGAGGCAGGACCAGCCTCTGTGATCAGTAGGAAGAAGAGGCAGACATAAATGTTTTTTGAAATTTTCTAAGTATTGAGCACTTTTCCTTGGTGGCTAAGAAAGCCAAATGTGAGCTACTATAGCAGCTAGGGTGGCTAAAGGAGAGCCACAACGGTGGCAGAAAGAAAAATAGTTTGAGCCGCAGCGGAGAAAGAGAAATAAAGTTGAGCCAATACTTCGACGTTAAAAAGGAGACCTGAGCCGCAATGGCAAGTGGAATCCGAAACTCAAGCCACAATGACAGGTGGAATCTAAGACCCGAGCCGCAATAGCAGGTGGAATTTGGGGCTCGATCCGCAATGGTGGGTGGAAGACAAGATCTTCACCGCTGAAAGAAAGAAAATTAACTAAGTGTTGGCTTGGCGGTGGTGGGAAAAAGAAGATCGGGGCTACTTCTATTTTGATTGACCCTGGTTCTACTCATAGTTATATTGCTCCTAGAGTAGTGGAGGTTTGTGCTCTTTGGAAATAAAAGCATAGCAAGTCTTAGTTAGCTTAGCTAGCCACTGGAACTAAGAGAAATGTTAATGAAGTGGTGAAGAAATGTCCATTGGTGATGAATGGATTGATCACTTGTGTAGACCTTAATGTTCTACCGCTTAGTTCCTATGATGTTCTCATTGGAATGGATTGGTTAGAAGCTTAGAGAGTGAAGCTTGACTATTATAACAATACTTTTAAATGCATGGATGAAGAAGGGAACCCAGTAGTGGTAAGAGGCATTCCAAAGGTAATTTCGTTGATGCATATTTCAGCAATGTAGTTAAAGAAGTTTTGTAGAAAAGGTTGTCTGTTGTATACAACCCATATTGAGGAGGTAGCATGGAATGAAACTCCTAGGTTGGAAGACTTTCATGTGTTGTAGGAATTTGGGGATGTGTTTCCTTATGATATTCCAGGGCTTCCTCCCAAGAGGGACATTGATTTCACAATTGAACTTGTGCTAGGAGCAGCACCAGTGTCCAAGACACCCTATAGAATGAGTACACCAGAAATGATAGAGCTAAATATGAAACTGCAAGAGTTGCTAGAGAAGAAGTATATTAGGCCAAGTGTGTCTCCTTGGGGAGAACCAGTTCTATTTTTGAAGAAGAAAGATGGTACACTTAGATTGTGTATTGATTACAGACATCTGAACAAAGTCACGGTGAAGAAAAAATATCCCTTGCCAAGAATTTATGACCTCTTTGATCAAATGAAAGGAGCAAAGGTAGTTTCCGAGATTGACTTAAGGTCTGGTTACCATCAGGTGAGAATCAAGGATGAATACATTCATAAAACAACCTTCGAGACAAGGTATGAACATTATGAGTTTGTAGTGGTACCATTTGGACTTACAAATGGACCAGCAACATTTATGTGCCTTATGAATAGTGTCTTCAGTAGTTATTTGGACAAATTCATTGTTGTTTTCCTTGATGGAATTCTTGTTTATTCTAAGAATGAAGAAGAGCATGAATAGCATTTGAGACTAACATTACAATTTCTTAGATAACATCAGCTATATGCAAAGCTGAGCAAGCATGACTTCTATAGGGATAGAATTCAGTACTTGGGTCAAATTATTTCTATAGACCCAAGTATACCTGTAGACCCTAAGAAGATTGAAGCTATTAAGAATTGGCCTACTCCAAATAATGTGACAGAGGTAAGATATTTTATGGGGCTTGCGGGATACTACAAAAGATTCATTGAAGGATTCTCCAAGGTTGCACATGCTATCACTTCTTTGCAAAGGAAGGGGATAAAGTTCGAATGGACCTCGAAGTGTGAAGAAATTTTCTAGCGATTGAATTATATTCTCACAAGTGCATCGGTATTAAAAGTTGCAGACCCAGATAAATATTTTGTGCTATGTACAAATCCATGCAGTCAAGGACTTGGAGGAGTTCTTATGCAAGACAACCACGTGATATGTTATGAGTCAAGAAAATTAAAGGAGCACGAAAAGAACTATGCGACACATGATATAGAACTTGTAGCCATAGTACATGGTCTCAAGATGTGGAGACATTACTTGATGGGAAGAAGATTTGAGCTAAGGATAGACCATTGTGGTCTGAATTATTTGTCTGATCAGCATACTCTGAATGCTAGGGAAACGATATGGTTGGATTTTTTATGTGAGTTTGATTTTGAAATCAAGCACATAAAAGGAAAATAGAATAAGGTAGCTGATGCACTCAGCATGAAGGTGAAGGAAATGCATGTGTCATCCATTAGTATTTTCCAATAAGATTTGAGGCAGCAGATTGTTAATCATGTTGCTGAAGATGAATTGTATGCACAAGTGAAGGACAAGTTGTAACAACAAAGCCTTGAAAATAAGTATGAGGGATATAAATTGGAAAAAGATGGACTTCTTACCTATAAGAATAAAATTTATGTTCCAAATGTAGCATATTTGTGGAGGGTTGTTATGGATGAGATCCATCAAACTCCATATTCTGGTTACCCAGGATATTAGAAGACGATTGTTGCAGCTAGAAAGTAGTACTTTTGGCCAGGAATGAAAAAGTACATGGCTGAATATATTTCAAGGTGCATGAAATGTCAGCAAGTGAAGGTTGAACATCAACACCCAGCAGGTTTGTTGCAGCCTTTGTTGGTTCCATAATGGAAATGGGAAGTTATTTTAATGGATTTTATTACATGATTGTTGATGACTTGGACAAGTTGACAAAGGAAGCACATTTTATATTGGTTAAGTCTCGCATAAGATTGATGACATTGCAAAGATATTCATGAAGGATATTTTCAAACTGCATGGATTTCCTAAGGCAATAGTCTCCTACAAAGATGTCAAGTTCGCTTCCAATTTTTAAAAGGGGTTGTTTGCATATTTGGGTACAAAGTTGAATTTCAGCACTACCTACCATCCTCAGACCGATGGACAGACCAAAATAGTTAACCAAGTGCTGGAAGACATGCTTCGTATGTATGTGATGGAAAAACCAACAAAGTGGGAAGATTATTTACACCTGGCAGAGTTTTCTTATAACAATGGACAGCAAGCGTCCTTGGGGATGATTCCATATTAGGCTTTGTATGGTAGAAGGTGTAGGACACCAATGACTTGGGATAATCCAATGAATAGGGTTGTGCTTGGTCCATAATTGCTCGAGGAGATGGAGCATGAAGTTGTAAAGATCAGGCAGAATTTGAAGGTAGCCCAGGACAGACAAAAACATTATGCAGATAAGCATACGATGAACATAGAGTTTAGTGTTAGGGATCATGTTTACCTCAGAGTGAAGCAAAAGAAGAGTTCCTTGAATCTTGGAAGTTGTGCCAAGTTGTCACCTAGATACTATGGGCCACTTGAAGTGCTTGAAAGAATAGGGCTAGTTGCATATAGACTTGCATTTCCTGCTAGCACTCGAGCTCATAATGTTTCTCATGTTTCTTTGCTTAAGAAATATGTACATGATCCTAACCATGTAATAAATTGGTATGTGATACAGGTGGAACCAGAGGGAGATTTCCAAATCGAGCCTATGCGCATCCTCTCCAAGAAGGTCACGATGCTCTGGAACCGAGCAATAGGATAGGTGAAGTTGCAATGGGATCACTACGGTCCTGAAGAATCTGCGTGGAAACGAGAGGATTCCATGCGACTGGCACATCCATTTTTGTTTGAATCTACGAATTGCTAAGGGCAATAAAAGCAAGCATTTCTGTTCAATATTGTAAAGCACTAAGGACAATGCTGTTGAAGGGGGAGGGGAATGTAACACCCTAGTTTTGACCCCGTTTGCATTTAAATAATATGATGTAAATAATCATGGTGTGGAGCTAGGCAAAAGCCCCACCATTGATTTAGTTTTTATGTTTTGGAAATTAAGTTTGAGCCGATGGTATTTTATGCTAGATAAACATTAAAAAAGATGGACATTGTGTTAAATTTGCAATTTTAATTAAAAACCTACAACCAGCTGTGTCAAGGAAACCAAATGAGATGGGGGAATGATTTTTCCTAAGGATAAGGGGGGGGGGGGGATTGGAAGAGTGGGAATAAATTCAAATTGGGCAGAGCACCACTTCAGAAAAACGTTTTTTAAATTTTCTTGGAAAGAAAACACCAAAAACATCTGCCTTTCCCTCACGCATGGGCGTTTCACCTTCCCATCACGATTTTTACTGTGTGTAACATTTTTGGATCCCAATATTCATTCACATAGCAAGAAAAACCACTTTGAGTCTGAACCCTTCAGGATTTTCTCCTGTTCGACGATCTGAATCCTTCACGTTTTTTGTTTTTCTGTGTGGATTTGTTTCTTTTCATGTTTTCTCAAGTCTTCTAGTCATTTTCCTGATCATGAATTCCCTGAATCTGATTTTGTGTCTTTGATTTGAATAACCAGCAAATGTTTTCATTTTGGTACTTTGCAGTAGTCGGTCTGGCACCGAGAATGTTCAGAAATTCGTAAATTACTCTGTGCATGTGTAATTCCTTGGATTCTTCTTACGTTTGATAATCCCAAGACTAATATCACTATGTGTGCATCCTCGTTTGGCAGCTGAACTGATTTGGGGAGTGGAAATGGACTCTGAACTTGCTTGAAGAGCCTAGTGTGTGAAGGCAACTCACAGACCAATCTAGAGTGTTGATTTCCTTCTTTTCATACACAGAATAGCACTGGAAGGGAATGCATGGCCTGAGGGACTATGTAGCAGGGAAGGGGATGCTTCCTTGTGTTGGGTGTGTAAATGTTTAGAATTTAGGCTAGATCCAGTGTGGGTGTTTCATAGCTCTAGATTGAGCTCACTAGCTTAGCAGTCATCATTTCTACCTCCTTAGCAGCCTGATAAACCCAACTGGAAGGATGAAATGGCTAGTAGCCTGAAATACCCATATGTTGGCTTGGATGTGTCTCATGTGAATTTGGCTAAGTGTAAACCACTGCCTGTGTAAGTCTAATAAACCCAACTGTAAGGATGGCTTGGCTAGTAGCCTGATAAACACATTTGTTGGCTTGGTTTTGTCTCATGTGAATTTGGCTAAGTGTAAACCACTGCCTATGTAAGTCTGATAAACCCCACTATGTTTCATTGATTGGGTTTTATTGTATGTTTCTATATGGGTGAAGTCTTCTAGTGTTCCTTATTCCTTGGGGAAATCATACCCAGCTTGGGGGTAGTAGTGTTGCTGAGAGATTAAAGATCACACAGGCCTATGGCTGGGTGGAACATTGCAGCGGCATAGCTGGTTGCAGGACAAGATTATTTCAAAGATAAGTATTCTCTTATATTTTATTTTCTGTAACTATAATTGTTTTATGAATTACTATGAACATGATGAATGCTTGAATGAATGATTTTTCTTCCGCTTATGTTAATAATTTATGCATCTATGTATGTTTTAAGTTCAATGCATTTTTTATATAAATTATGTTTATGGGCTTAGATTTCCCGGGTTGATAGATGTTAGTCATGTCCTCTTTTCCAAGTAAGGGTTTGGGACTTGACACTCCCCCTGGCGGGAGGACAAGATCATTGTCTCCTCATAAATCCAATCCGAAGTACAAAAACTGCTCAAGAGCTAGTAACTATCACTCCCACCATACATAAAAGTAATTTTCATAAACACTCTAGATCGATCCTCTGCCACCTTGATGGAGGAATACCTCTCCCCACCTTGTCAGTCTAGGATGGCGAGGAGAAAATCCTAGTAGTGTTTCTGTAGGACTGATGGCAAGAACTCCCTCACCAATGTGCTTACCACTACCTGTAATGGGGAGTTTGGTTATGTGAACAATAGGGATGCATGATCCCTTCTTCTGAGTACCTGGTGTGCAGTAGGTTTCAACGTAGTATTAGGCGCTCATAGGGTCACCATCCCTACCTGTACCCTCGAGGTTCATGGGCATACCCATGCGAGACAACACTGTAATGAAGTACATGTCTTCTACTATTACCTACAAGATCTCCCCTTGAAGATCAAAAGCATCGAGGTCATGATCCAAGTAACTGATCAAATTCTCAAGTAAACGGATGTTGGCCCGCATGTTGGAAGTACAAAATAAATTCAATAAACCACTTTGTCATAAAGCTAGAAACATTGGGTCATCTCATAGAGCATCACGATCCATGTCTTCATGCTCTCCTTCCCTCCACTCTAACACCATGTCGTACCTTCCCAGTTGACCAATATTGATCATTAGAATCCATTAAATTGTCTCAATTTTGGCCATGTTGTAAACTTTCGTATGTCACTCAGAACAAAAAATTGTTCTTTAGACATGTCACATGTCACATGCGGGTTGATCTTGAGTGGGTCGCATGTAGAATGCGTGTAAACAACTATCTTAGTCACATACCTGCATGTACTCCGTAACCTTCTTAAGGCCGACCCAAAACCTTAAAATTTTCACCCAAATGAAATTTAGAGCGAATGAAATGAAGGAGAAGGGAAATCTAACCAACCTGACACTTGTGGATTTTTTATTGGTCCATTGGTTTGTCCTCGCTGAGCAATACAAGTCAGAGGTGAAAACTTGCTAAATTGGGTAAAAAATCAAATGGTATGTTTTATTTTAGTTTTTGAACTATATATAGAAAAATTTCAAAATTTGTAACCTATAGTCTATAAACGGGGACTTCACTTAGTGAACCTCTCACATAACACGTGCGATCGTGGGATATTAAAGAATACCCTTAATTTCTAGAGATATTGCTCCAAATTATTTTTGTTGAAACCCCCTCCAAATACATAAAACCTCCTCCCCGCCCCTTTTTATACCTCAATCCTTATAAACCACCCTACCCACCCCCACCTTAAACCCCTCATTCCCCCCAATACCTATAATATATTGGTTCAAATTTTTATAATTTTAAACCCACAATATGAACTAACGTGATAGGATATTGGTCAATAAGTGAAGCCCCCATGAGTCTATAGTTTAAAAATTATTTTTTATAAATGAACTAATACCATGTCTTTTTCCTCAATGCAATAGATTCAAAGTATTTAAGAACTCGTTATCCAATCATATAGGGTAGGATTTGGTCCTCCATATGTACTTTTGCATCTATACCTTATCCGTTTTTAACCCTACAATTACCTCTTTGACCACAGACTATGGTGTTTAACCATTTTTACCTCGTCTACATCATAGTTACTCCATGGATAGGGCCTCCTCTTCATGGGTACCCTAGTTTAGAACACTTTACTGTCTTTTGGTACCCATGCTGCAATTGCGGTAGGTTCGCAGGAGCCTTCTTAGTATTTTTTCATGACAAGATGAGCCTTCACTTTGCATCTTTTTGTGAGCTATCCTTGTTTATAAGGCTTCCCTCCCTTATGGAGTTTATTTAGGCCTAGTTCTAACTCCTCAAAACAAATTTGACTGCCGAGTCAACTTGTTCGTTCAGACTCGTTAAGAATAAGTGAACGAGAATCCACATTGGTGGCATTTTATCACTTTTTCAGACTATGTGGAATAGTTACGAAAAAGGAGCACTCTCTTTTCTTCAAAATTGAGAAGAGTATTCTTAGGCATAGGTTTATCACTTTTCCGGACCTAAGGGACTAAACTTATGGAAAAGGAACACTCGGTATGAGCTTAGTTTTCTCTTTTTCATGCTCTAGACCCAAGCATGAAAAAGATTCTGAGCGTACTTTATGTCTTTTTCATGCTCACAAAACCTAAAGAACAAAGCATCGAGTTTATTGTTGTAAGCCCCATTTCTCATAATCAAATGGATCTTTTCGAGTGATCTTTCCTTCCTTCACACTTGTAAAAATCAGGCTATATGTTGATTTTGACGAAGAGTTGGGTAGGTGGTAATTTAACCTTTTTCGTACCTTCCTAACTAAGTACAAAAAATGTGTGCCTTACTTCTTCGAAAGCTAAGCGAGTTCTTCTTGTGTTTTTTTTACACTTTCCCGTCCTCAAAAGACTAAATTGTATGAAAAAACACCCCCCTGGAGTCTTCTTTGGACTTTTCAGACTCTCAAAATATGAAAACACCAATGAGCATGTACTAGTTCGGGCTCATAAAATCCATGAATCAGTAACCTTGTCAAGCATTATCCTCTCCCCTCTTCAAGCTTGTCAAAACTGAAGAGAGACCTGAGTTGATTTTTCTGGACTCGTTAAAATTTTACATGAAAGATAAGGAAGAATTACTCTCTTTGGGTTATAAAAAGTGGCAGCATGTCCTCCTTTAACATAGCACTCTCTAAACTTTCTAATACTCATGTTTCAGTTTACACTTTTGACTCAGCTATTACTTCGATTTTTTTTACTCCTCCACTTATCCTTTATATATGGGGAATCTGATCATGTCTCCTACGTGACATATAAGTCTAGTTGTCATATCTCCAATGTAAAAGATTCCTTGGGTCATCTCTGTGTCATGCTCATTGTTCAAGGATCTATCCCTTCCTCTAATTATTATCCTGATTCTATCATTATCCTATCCTGTATCCAGTTCATAGTCACTCTTGTGATTTGTTGGAGGATCTATTTCCTTCCTCATCACAAAATAGTTTCTCATCAACACTTCCTGAAGATGAAGACATAGAGTTTTGACGATGGTACCTTAGGATTCACTTCGATTATTGGTGAACTCCTTTGCTTCAGTTGTCAGTTTCACTCATTTTCTAACAATCTGTTTAGTTCCTTCCATGTTAGACTTCAGCACATCTATTCACATGGTAGGGATTGTACTGGTTCCTTTGGAATTCGATGAAGACCTTAGGTTCACCTCTATAACCTAATTTGCGCAAGATTGTGTTATGATCAACTACGTAGCTTCCAAATTTTGAAGACTCATCATTGTATATTGTGGCTTCAATACACATTTGTAATATACTTGGTCTTGTTACCCGTATCATATGATGTAATCAAATATTGTAAAGGTGCTAGTGCTCCATTATGTTGAACATGGCATCCTCGGATATTATTTTGTATATGAAATTGATATGTATATGTTTATGGTACTTCCTCTGCTGCCTTAGACACTTTATTTCTCCACGATTAAATATTGTAATGTATTTTGGCCATCTCTTCCCACTGACCTCATACAGTAGGGGGCATTTGTTATCATGTAAGATGGCACTTCTCCGTCCGAGTAATGACATCCAATAAGTTGGGGTGCAAAAGGAAAAACTGGATTGAAGTATCCAAAACACTATATATGGGCATGATTGTCGATACATGATCTCCTAACCAGCTGAATATATTTTTATTTGAACATTAGGTTTGCACACACAACTATTTGCAAATCAACCCACGTGTCACATGCGAGTATGTGCATTACAACTCGTGTGTACATTGAACACACAAGTTTCCTTAAAGCAACGAGTGTGTCATACGCTAATTTCCTATATCAATACTTGTGTGTACCTTAATTTGAAGTTAAAAAATATAAATCACGATTAGACGAGATCAATTGAGCCTGTAATCATAAATATCTCAACTGTCTCAACCATCTAAACCACTGAAACCTCCCTATTTCCCCTTGTATAAATAGAAGGCATGGGATGGGGATAATCAATCATTCTTAGAAGAGAAAATTTATGCTAGTGGTATGCCTTCAAACATCTTGGAGCAGCAGAACTTAGTGTCCTCGGTTTGTAGAGAAGTCCTTGTTTCAAAAGTTGGGTTGTAATCTCACCATATTTGTTTATTAATAAAGAAAGTTCTTCTTCCAATAATCTGCACTCTTATAAATGTTGCTTTATGAATTATCTTATAATTTCATTATGAATATGTTATTTCATTAACCATTGATATATATATAATATATTTGCAGGAAGAACTTGTTCTTTGCAGGTGATTGGAGAAATCCTTGGAAACTGTGGAAGAGACTCGAAGAGGAGAAGAAAATCTTGGATCAAATATCATAAAACAAGTTTTCTAAGTTTTCTTCCTATTCCTATTTCAATTTCTGCATAGCTGATTGTATGTAAGTCTAGCTTAGTAAGTTGGTAACCCCAGAGATCCTAGGTTATAAGGGTGTGTTTTCCTAAACAATAGAAATGACGACTCCACTAGGGAGTCCAACCTGATGTCGATCCTTCAATTTAGGTTCCCTGGCCAATCTTTGCTCTTTTTTATTCTGGGTGTGATTTGTCTACTTTTTTCCTTTGATTTTTAGTTTGGCATGTTTAGCACCTGTCTACTAGTACTTTTTTATTTGAAAATTTTTAGCAGTACATGCAGGTTGTCTTGTTGAGAGTTGCTTGTTTCACCTTGTGTACGCGGGTTGCATTCTGGACAACCGCGTGTCACACATGGGTTGTCTTTATAACAGTTGTGTGTTCCTGTAACTTTCTCTGAGTTCATAGCGATTTTTCTTGTCCCTGTTTTGGTGACCTCTCAAAATTTGGTGAAGGTTATGTTTCTAACATGATTTTGTAAGTCTTGGATCTGTATGTCACACAGTTTGCTTGATCTTTCAATTCCTTGGGTTCTTTTTGTTTGACTTTCTTCATTTGTGAATGTTGTTGGTCCTTCTTGCTTGGGTTTTTGGGTCTGATTGCTTGTTTTCTAGGTCATTGATCAGTCCTTAGGAACACTTTATGCTCTACATTTTTATTTGTATTCTGAGTTTGTTTTTCTCACTGTTTTTTGATCTAGTATGCTTTTAAGATTTATAGTTCCACCATTGATTTTGTGTCGTTTGTTCCCACCTCGTCGAAGTGTGTCATTATAGGATCTGCTTGCACCATTTACTTATATATGTTTATATTGTTCAAACTTGCTCAAGTTTACATTCACTTGCATTATAATTTTTGAATTTTTTGAAAAGAAAAGACAAAAATATTTTATACTTTTTGCATTAGTTTGCATCTAGTGTGCTTTTCATTATTTTTCAAGAATAATTCAAAAAATTGTTTAAAAAATATTTGTAGTTTCTCATGCTTAGTTTAAATTCATTGGCTTTCATTTTACAAAAAGAAAAGAAAAATTGGCATAGTAGTTGCATTTTGCTTTAACAAATCTAGTTATTACATCATTTTTTCTTTCTTTTGCTGAGTCTATAACACCATACAGTTTCATCCCGCTACCTCTGACGAAAAAATATCCAATTAAAAAGAACGATTTAATTAAAAATTACGAGTAAGTTTCTTTTTTCTAGGTTCATACATCAACTAGTCTAGGCTAGGCTTGTGGACTATGGAGTTTTAACTGTCCATAAGTATTTGATTTCAGACGTAGTTGGCCTTTCACTAGGTAAATTATCCTCTATATTGAGAACATCTAGAAATATCCTCTCATACAGGAGTTAAGAATGAGGCCGCATGAGGACCTAGACTGAGGAGATAACCCTCTGATTCCTTGTTCGAGCATAGATCAGGATTTTTACGTGTTTGTGGGTCATATCAATAACACCTTTTGGGCCCTGTGCGGTGCCAGTGTTGACAAGGTTTTGGGCTTTGCTACCCTGCCCACGCATAAGGATCAAGCTTGCGACTATTCCACCAGACTCGCAGTCTAGTTTCAGTAGCATTTACTCTATTGCCACTAGGGATCATACACAGGTAATATCAGAAGGATATCTCTGGTTTACCTTGGATGGGCTTGGAAGTTAACCTCGGTAGAAGGTGTGTGAGGGAGGCTGGGTGATTCCTCCACTTGTGCCTAAGAACATCTACACGGGACGCCAAGTAACCATATATCAGTTCTTCACTAGTTGGACCTAGGCCTTAACCATGCCAGTATTTCCTTTGGAAGGCATATCTTATACCTGTTGTGTCTCTTTGGCTTTAGGAAATTTTTTAGGGATTGATGTTTGGCTTGTCTATATTTAATTTTCCTTTCGATGTGTGTGAGTCAAATTTTTAGTTGTGGAGGACTAACCTCTTCATAGGTCAAGAAGGTTGCAAAACCTTCCTCCATATGATACAGTGGAGCCTCCACCGCGCTCTCAAAGGCGGAGAGTAGATACTGACGTTTCATTTGAACCGATAGGAGTTAGTGAAGTTCTAGGTGAACCAAGACTTAGGACTAATAAGGTAGATACAACTATAGTAGATATTGAGGACTTGCACGCTGATGATTTTCCAAGGAACTTTAACCCACCTCTAAGTGACTTAAACAATCCTATGATTGTTTGAGTTATTCCTTTTGATTCACCTATTATTGGTGTTCCTGTGAGCAGATTTATGGCTAGCTCTAGAGAGGGTATTTCTACCCCACTTAAGCCATTTTGGATGGAGGAGTGCCACCTCCCCTAGTTGGTAACCCTAGAGACCCTAGGTTATAAGGGTGTGTTTTCCTAAACAACAACTAATTACCCATTTTGTATGAGTGATGTGTGCAAGAATAGCCCCCCAAAAATCCTCAAAGGAAAATATACATCTTTAATAACATGATCCTTCAAATTAGTTAGTTAATTCCTTGAAATGTTTATGGATTATTATGGCATTTTCCTTTGGCTTCTTGTAACAAGTGATGGTTGTTACATACTTGAAGAAAGGGCACTCCTTATACTTTCTCAATCAAGGGTATGTATAGCCATCAATATCAACTGTAATATATATATAAACTTAAAATTTTTTGTGTATAACGGATTTAGGTACATCGCAACAATCAAATTTAATTATAGTCAACCAGTGGTAGTTGTCGCCATTAATGTCAACCATAATAAATCATAATCAACCATAATCAATAGAAGGAAACCAAATCCACACATGATCAAAATGGACTACATATAGCCTTGAGTCTGCTAAAGGAAACTAAAGCTAATGAAAATAGAAAAAAAGTGTATCTTTGTCATTTAAGTGAACCAACTATATCCAACCAAAGTCAAACATGTTCATAAGACAAACTTAACTATTGTTCCATAATATTGACCATGGTTTTAAAGGACACTACAATTTGACATAAATCCACCAAGATGAATCTTGCACTATGACGTAACCACTAAGGAATGTTGAAATTCCACAAAATTTTAGCAATATGAATATACAATACATCATAACTAATCAAGAACATTGCAATAAAATATAACACTTAAGGCCCATCGCAAGGTGACATAACCCTTGATGAATGCCCCAAAGTGACATAACCATTGAGAAAAAAAGGAAATCACATAGATGAACAAAGCTGAACATTAGAATACAGTGATAAACACATCAAAGAATTTCTTAATCCAACATAACCCTTAAAGAGTGCCAGTGCATAACTTTTTATCAACATCATCATGCTCCAAACCATTAAGAAAAATAATAATTCACCCTAAATTAAATTAAGATAAACATTGTAATGTGACATAATATTAATTAACCATGGTAGAGGATAGTAAACAATGAGAACCATTGTTAACCAAAGTCTATCATTGTCAACCATGGTCAACCATAAAAAAGGTTAGTTGTGGTAAACCATATTGAACTATTGTAAACAAAAGTTTACCAAAGTCAACCATAGTAAAATATGGCTAACCATAATCATCCAGATTCATCCACATGGTTAACCATAGTCATCCATAGTTGACCATAGAGTCAACCATGATCAAATATTGTGACCCATGACAAACCATAACCAAACATGGACAACCATAGACATGCATGGTGAACCATGGTCAAACATGACGAAACCATTGTCTTCCAAATTAAACCATAGTCCAACGTCCTTGACCATCATTAAAAATATTTAAACATAGTCAATCATAGTTAAACATGGTTAACCATAGTCAAACATGATCAACTATGGTCAATCAAGGTCATTAACGGCTAACCATGGTCAAACATGGTGAGCCATAATCAAACACGATCAAGAATTCTCAACCATATTTCATGGCATTAACCATGATCAACCACATTCAATCATATTGGCCATGGTCAACGACAGTTAATCATGGTTAACCACATTCAAAATCATTTAGTCATGGTTAACTAAATGTCAACTATAGTTAACCATGATCAACGACACTAAATCATAGTTCACCATGGTTAGTTGTAGTAAGCCATGAAAAATCATGGTTACCCAAATCAACCATCATCAAACATTATAAACTAATTTCAACCATAGATATATAGTGTCAACCAACATTAACCATCATTAAGCATAAATTATTATTATATTCATTTTTTTTAATATTTTCTTATTAACTAAATTTTTATTATTATTTTTTACTAAAATTACTTAAATTTATGTATTATCATTTTTAAAAATATTATTAAAATATTTATACTATATAAAATATTTATTTTGTTATTAATATATTTTATTATTATTATCATTCATTAACTATTTATTTTTATTATATATTATATATTATGTTTTTTAATGTGATTCACGCCCGATGATCAGGCCGCTACATCCACAAAAATAATCCAAGGGGTACCACCCAAAGGAGCCTTGTAATATCCCGAATTTTGGACCTAACACTTATAGGCATGAGCCTATTGATTATGATTTATCTTGATATTTTATTTTGATATTGGGTCGAAGACCCCACTACATATGAACATGATGATTTTTTTTATATTTTGTGTGTAAGCCAATTATTGATTATATATATGTTTGTTTGTGTTGGGCATGGACCCTAAAGCACATGATTGATGAGATATTTTGTGTTGAGAAAGGAGCTCTAGAGCACATGGGCAATTAATGTTTTGTGTTGAGTGAGGAGCTCTGGAGCACATGAGTACTTACATTTGTGTTGAGAAACAAGCTCTAGAACACATGCAAATATAATTGGAAGTGTTGTGCATAATCCCTGGAGCCTTCCATGTCGATGTTGAGTATAATCTCTGGAGCATCGGATCCTTGGCTGTTATATCCCTAGGTGTATTGTACAAGTACATCCTAGCATTAGCGTTGAGCGAATAGCTCTGGAATTGCACTAAGTTTGTAACTCCCTGTTTATAACATTGAGTAGGGGCTCTAGTAAGCGCTAGGGGTTACTCAAAATAATTAATAATTCCTGAGTGAAAATGACTCAAGAAAAATATTGATCTCATCATACTTATTTTTAAGTGATTAAATGAACTTTTGAATTCTGTATTCTCATCAAGTACTGAAGAACTACCACGTTATACGAGGGAATCCAACATGCAAGGATGTTCATGGTTTCCTAGCCTAGTAGACCTAACCATCTACCAGTTGACCTTAATGAAGAAGTGTCATTAAGTCTAGGGATCATGGTATATGATGCCCAAAGACAAATGTTAACAAATGTTATATTATTATGAATTTTACACATGGTATGTATAAAGAAGTAAATATATTAATAATATAAATAAATGTAAGAAAGAAGGAAAAACTCCATCAATTATTATTTATTATTAAAAGACAATAAATAGTATAATGCCTGCAAAAGTCTAACTAGGAACTAGTTAAAAATTTCTAAGTTTAAGTATTTAAAAAAATTACCCAAATTAATTAAAAAGGCTTAAATCAAGAAATCAAGGATTTCTTGATTTAATTGCCCCTTTGACTGAAAATTCTGTCTATAAAGACTCAAGCCAAGGAAAGGCTTGGGGTTCTGATCTATCTTTTGGGAGTCATTATTCTACCTGATTTTTTCTCAAGTGAATTCTTGGATAACAAATTTCCTGCAAGGAAAAAGGAGAACTGATCCAGACCTGATATACCAGATAGGAAACCTTGCCTTAGGAGTTCTAAGCTACTTGCATGTTTGAATCCGGCTCGAGGGGATCCGGATTGAAACCAAGAATGGTTCCGGGTCATGGTTGGGTGGAACGTGGTAGTTCCCAAGTGATTTGGTCATCTAATACATAGGTAAGATATGCCTATGAATTATTAATGCTGGTTATTTGAATGTTCAGGTTTAGCCATTAAAGAAGCTTCAAATTATAGGTATGAGATCCTAGGATGCCTATTCTATTTTTCTAGAATAAATGTTGGCTGATTTGGGTAAAGATTCACATTACATGTTCTAACCTTATATGTTTGATTTCTGTTTAAATCTTCTAGGGTTTACATTTTAAATTATAACCCTAGGATGTACTTTACTTCTTATGTTAGATTTATCCATGGTTTATTTCTTTAGATTACTTCTGCAATTTAATTCCTGTATAAATGTTTATCAAGGGTTTGCACCTTAGTTTTTTATTCCTATATTATATTTGTTGTTGAAACTGTGTTAATTACAAACTAGATTTTATTTCAGATCTTTTACCTATTTGTTCTTTTGGCCTTTATAACTCTACTGACATGTTCCATTTGTCAGCAGAGGCATGTTTTAGATTTACATAGACTAGTTCAGAAGTAATTTATATATATATATATAAGTATAAGATTACAACCTAGTTAACCTAAGCTATTATCTACTACTGAACTACCATATATATAAATATATAAATCAACATATATAAAATAGAATCATAAATCCAATCTACTAAGTACAATATTTACAACTAAATACAGACTACAAATATTCCACATTAAATCTAAGATAAATAAACCAGTAACGGCCTTTCAAGGTCTGCATATTTAATACACACTAACTACTAAATCATTTTCATTAAAATAGCATCATCATAAGCAAATAAACAAAGTAAGTATCGTGACCATTCATCGGTCTAAGATCAAATCTCTTTTCCTACTTAAATTCACATCCCTTTAAATATTTAAGTAAACAATGTCATAATCACATGCCATAAATCAAAAAGTCCCATCTAATATTACTCATATCTTTTACATAAACATTAACCAAGTAACATTACAATAATCAAAATAAAGAACCAAGTAAGTACAATGAGGTCGCAGGATCAAATCCTATGGACCCTCTGTTTTTCCCCAATCACAACAATGGAAATATTAAACCTCATTACAGTACACGACCCAAAATTGAATCCTGATGGGTCTTAAATATTTTATAAAGCCACAGTGTATTATCTACACACAGGTTGTAAGCCAAAACCCAAAATCGTTACACAAGCCACACTATACATAGTTTGTATGTGGGTTGTGTTTTAACTAATCTTTTAACACAGAGGTTGTAGGACCTTTACAAATCAATACGTTGTATTCCATGGCCATGGCCATCGAAATTAAACCCCTAATTATCTAAACCCTGTCAATAATGAAAGCTACAACAACCCTGTCAACAAAGGGTTTACACCCACAGTGTAACTATATTTCCACATTACACATTAAAAACCAAATCGTAAATCGTAAATCCTTTGCATTGTTGCAGTTACCATGGAAGAGCACTCATGCCATTCATGGCATGGCCCCAATGTATTCGTAGTCACTATTTCTCCATTCATATAGCTAATAAAAAATAATGGAGGTAACAATACATAGACTAATCGTGAAGGCGAACGCCACATACAACACAAGCTTAATAAACAAATATCACAGCATAGATTTATATACACCATCCAATTTAATAACCATTTCCAAAAACGTAAATGCAATGTGTATGCAAAACTCGGTGAGTTACCACATTAACATAATTTACACAGTCATGCCAAGGGCCATGGCACCATTGCAAGAAATGGTGCTACCCAGGATTTAAGTCTCAAATAAAAACATGATTTACATAAAAACAATGCAGAATCTGTTAAAATTCCCAAGGCCCCATTCATTGCTAACATCACCATTATTTACAAAACCAAATATTTGCAAACCTAGGCCCAAAGGAAAATCGAAAAACCCCATCGTAAAACCCCAACTAGTGACGTGATGCAACTTAGACCCACCCATAAATCCAAGAGGTTACAAGGGTAATCTTGTGTAACATGCTTACCGTGGCTATTATGGTATCACCCATGAATTGGCTATAAAGCTTTGAGCCACACTACTCCTTGTTAACCCTGTCACCTGCAACCACCAATAGTAAGCCAAATGAGAAGTATGGAAATCGTGGCCAAGATAAAAAATAACAACAAAATTGCTAAAACCCAATGAATCCTTACCTATGTCAACCTGGAAGTCGCCTTCATCCACTGTGTAGAACCAAGACCAAACAAACAACAAGCTAAGCAAAATGACCAAGTCTTTCGTGGAGCCAAGTCCTAAGCTTAGGCTGACCCAAACCCCAATATGCATTAATGGCGCTAGCTTGGTGTCCACTATCAACCCAAAACCCACATCTCTATAGTTTGAAATCGATTCAATATCGACGGTCTCTTTCCCATGCAAAGTCTTAAACCCCATTGTGTAACGTTCAAACCATATGATATAATTCGTCGCCCCAAAGCTTATTACATGGTATAATATTATACAACGTATAACCTAGGTTTAAGCCTTAAACCTTGCCTTTCCATTTCCCTTAGAATTAATCTTAGAACCATGGCATATTAAATATGCCATGGTATTATTGTTATGTATAAAATCAAGATTTGGTCTTTTAGCCAAAGTTTATAACTTGCTAAGAATAAATAAAAGATGTATTAATAATTTAATATAATAAATATGAATTGCAAATCATTAGAGGAAATTTCAACTCAAAATGGGCCTCCTAAGGAAAATTAATAAAATAATAGTTAAAATAATAAAATAATATTTATTAATTTTGGAGGAAGAAAAGAAAAAACTATTTTTTTGTTCATATTTTCGACATATCTCCCAATGTTTTTACTCAAATTTCAATCTAGAGAGCTTGTTGGATGCGGAATTAAATTCCGCATCCAACGAATACCCACTCGGCATACTTTTGGCAGGCCCCACTACCCCAAAAACAAGAAATACTTGAAAAAATGTGATGATGACATCATCATCATGTTTTTTTAGGTATTTCTTTTTTTTGGGGTAGCGGGACCCATCAAAATTATGCCGAGTTGGTACTCGTTGGATGTGGAATTTTATTCCGCATCCAGGGAGCTCTCCCTATCGAAATTTGAGTAGCAACATAGGGAGATATGTCGAAAATACAAACAAAAAAAGTATTTTTTTTATGATACCTATCCCCAAATTTATATTAAAAATTTGTTTAAGAGGTGCTCCCTATTTGAATTTTAAAGCATTTTGATTGGCTAATACATGATGACTTGGAGTTTTTATTATTTTTGGAAGGCCCATTTTAAATTGAAATTTCCTCTAATGAGAATAAGATAGGAACAGTGGATCTGTAATTACATAATGAATAGTAGCTGTCACATAGATAATCTATCCAGGTATATAAATGATAAACATAGTAATTACTTCATAATCAAGATGAGTTTGCAAGAAACCATAAAAACAACTAGTAGGTGTTTTAATGATCAAAACGTTCAGCACTGCTTAAACAGGTCTCTGTCGCTAAGTATAATCTGCATAGAATGAAAGAGGTGCCTTAGTTCGAACAGAACTACTGAGTAAGCCTGCTAGACAAATAGACACTTTAACTCTCAGACAGTCACATGGGAGAACTAGTCCCGCCACTCTGCCCACTTTAGTTCCAGGAACAAAGTTAAGTTAGAACCAAGTAAATAACAAGTAAACATATGTAGAAATGAACGAAGTATATAACCAAGTAACTAACACATACACAACAATGTATAACCATGAGAATAGCTTAATAATCAAATCCATGACATCCTAAATCAACACAGTAATAATCATAGCTGAAAGTAAGATTATAGAACGTAAGAACAGCTTACGACCAAAGAGTGGTACATTTAGTGTATGTTATACTCTGCGAGTTCAATAATGTCCACCATAGGTAGTTTTTACTAGCCTAATAAAAAAATTATTTTCAATTTTTGGGGACATTACAAGCCTCAACCTGTTAGGTTATTTTCATAGCCTATCCCATGCACCAAAACTGAGTTCTTGACCCCGAAGGACCCAAAGAGAAATGAACCCTTGACCTCGACCTTGTCTATCTTGGTCCCAGAAGATACAACCATCTGAGCTACCCTTCGAGGATAGCCATTATATTTATTATTATATATTTAGAATAAATATTAAATAAAATTATTATTATTATTATTATTATTATTATATCCATATTGATCTTTTATCTTTTAATTTATGATTGATATGCATCAATCCAAGAATATGTAAAAGATCATTAATACAAGTTCCACTTCAAAATATTTAAAATTTGGTTGGGCTAATTACACTTATATATGTTTTTATGTGAGATTTTGGGGTGGACAAACACCTATGCTTTTTCTAGATTGCATGAGTATGTGACAACTGTACTATCGAGATTGATTCTATGACAGATATTACAAATTCAAAATAAACAATTATTAAAAAAGGAATCTAAAAATAATTTATGCATGGATAATTGGTATCTGATGCATGAATAACTCCTTGCTAATGTGTAGATAACTCATAATTTGTGACAGATAACTTATTTAACTAGAATAAGGTGATAACAAGTAACTGATAACTTATTAGTTTCTCTTAACTTATAACCTATCGAGTATCACTAGCCACAAGTTAAATAACTGTGCTAATTATTATTTATGATGTATTTACGTTCATGCATAATTTACTTAAAACTTCCCTTTGGCCTTTGACCCAGAAACTTAGTTTTATGCCGATAGTTATGTCGATAGGCATATATATCTTAGAATTTTGGGGTGGACTACCATCTATGTCTTTTCATCTACAGACGATAATGAGACAAGTGTACTGTCCAGATTGATTCTATGGGTGTTGTCCAAAATTAAATGAGAATGAGACAAGTGTATTGTCCGTATTGATTCTATGGGCATCGTCCAAAATTAATAATTAATAATCTCAAAAAAATAAAAAAATAGTTTAATTAACATGTGATAAGTACAGTTAGTGATAGTTGTAAAAATTAAAATTAATCCTCAACTATTTGATTATTATATACAACTATGATCTTAACTCCATTGATTATTAGATACAACTAGTAGCTTAACTCCAATAATGATACAACTATTTTCTTAAATCCAATTATTCTACAACCATTAGCTTAACTTCAACCCTAATCATGGTTATATTGGATAACTATTAGCTTAACTCCAGAATTATAAAACTATTAGCTTAACTTCAAGTTTAATTGATTAAGGCTTAGTTTAATTGCATTTGGCATCTAAGAGTCTAGCTACTGTGCAGTTGTGTAAAGTCGAACTCCTAATAAAATCAGTTTAACTCTTAATAAACACCTCCAAACTCCAAATAAAGTCCTCCATGTGACAATTGAGCAACTAGATAATATGCAGTTAACATGACATGTTTATAATTTCCATATACATATTAATTAGCATTTTAAGTCTTTTTAAAGGATCCTAAGAGACAGACGCAAATTAAACAATAAATATCTTGTGATACATAAACGTTGTGATCTCTCAACAAAATTTAGTTCAAAAAAATGTTTTGGAGATGGAATGTCCTCTTGGTATATTAACATGACAATATTTCAATTTGAAGATTGTCCAATAATATTTGATTTCTTTGCAAGATCTTGTAGAGTGATGAGAAGTTGCAGATCTAACACTTTTCTTTCATGATTTATGGCTTCATAATCATTTTGGTCTTGAATGTGTCCTTTTATTTGAAGGCTAATGATGATCAATTCCATTGATGTAGAGTTAGTTCTAACCTCTTCTTCCCTGGTGAATTCACCGTAGTCCTTGTTATCCTTTATCACACGAAACTGTGATTATTACTTCATGTTGCAGAAATTGTATTATTACCTACGTGATCCATGATGCAAACTAGTGGCATAAACTCTAAATAATGCGACCTTTCCCTCAACACCCATTCACTTCCATTAGTACATAAAATTTGATGCAATGTACTCTCCAGGTGGTGTGATAACACAACGATTTCGCAACATCTTCGAAGGCATTACTTTTTAGGAGTAATCTCCTTTATAACAATCCCTTGACAGTGACACATATCTTTATGGTTTTTGGGATTTGAATCTGTCACTAATCACGAAATACTAATAGAAAAACTAATCTTGTTATGATGAAATGATAATGTGGTAGCAATCTCTAATTTCATGGAATTTTTCAAATTCTACTCTTTGTAATGTGGTGTATCTGTATTTGCTAGAGGAGATATGATGATATAATAGTTGAATAATCTCCTTCTTTTTGCAATGATTTGGTGGTAAAACTCATGTGATTTGATAGATTTGTTTGATATTTGACGTGGAAACTTAATGGCGAGCTAGTTACGCAGATAGACATATATATCTTAGAATTTTGGGGTGGACTACCATCTATGATTTTTCATCTACGGACGAGAATAAGAAAAGTGTATTGTCCATATTGATTCTATGTGCGTTGTCCAAAATTAAATGAGAATGAGACAAGTCTACTGTCTAGATTGATTCTATGGGCGTCGTCCAAAATTAATAATAATAATTTCAAGAAAATAAAAATGAGCTTAATTAATGTGATAAGTACAGTTAGTGATAGTTGTAAAAATTAAAATTAATCTTCAACTATTCGATTATTAGATATAACTACGAGCTTAACTCCATCGATTATTAGATACAACTATTAGCATAACTCCAATGATTCTAGAACTATTAGCTTAACTTCAACTCTAATCACAGTTATGTTGGATAACTATCAGCTTAACTTCAACTCTAATCACTTAAGGCTTAGTCCAACTGCATTTGGCATCTAGGACTCTAGCTAATGCGTAGTCATGTAAGAGTCTAACTCCTAATAAAATCATTCAAACTCCTAACAAAATCCTCCAAACTCCTAATAAACTCTTGCATCTCATAATTGGGAATCTATCTAATTACGTTGATAGGCATATATATATTATAATTTCAGGGTGGACTACCATCTATGATTTTTCATCTACGGGTGAGAATGAGACACGTGTACTGTCCAAATTAATTATATGGGTGTCGTCCAAATTCATAATTAACAATTTCAAAAAAATAAAAAATAGCTTAGTTAACATTTGATAAGTACAGTTCGTGATAGTTGAAAAAATTAAACTTCAGCTTCAACTATTTGATTATTAGATACAACTATTCAATTATTAGATACAACTATTAGCTTAAATTCATTGATGGTACAACTGTTAGCTTAACTTCAAATCAAATCATGACTTTTACTTGAATTGCAATTGTCGATATATTAACTTTTAAATTAACTATTAGCTTAACTCTAATGATTCTACAATTATTGGCTTAACTTCAACTCTAATCACGATTATAATGAATAAATATTAGATTAACTAATAGTTGTAACTTCAATTCTAATCACGGTTATATTGGATAACTATTAGATTATTCCAATAGTGATACACCTATGAAATTAAATTTAGATGAACTCCACCTCTTAGAGTGAAAAAGCGACCTTCATTATAGTGAAACCATGAACCAAGAACAATTAGTTAGGTAATGTGCAGCTCATGTGACAGTTGAACTCCATCTGGCAGTTGGGAGTCAAGTTAATGTGCATAAGGCTTAGTCTAACTCCATTTGGAGGCTAACAAACTAACTTGGACTTGTGATATTAACAACAATAGCTTTATATTAACTTTTAAATTAATTATTAGATACAACTATTAGCTTAACTCCAATGATGATATAATTATGAGTTTAATAACCATAAATTAAGTAGTTGTTATATTAGGTTAAATATTAGGTAGAAGTACTTACACGTTTTTTAGGAAAAAAACATTATCAATATATCAAATATATACCTCTCGACATATTTCTAACGTATTAATCTTAGTAATATGGTCGTTGCTAATAACTTTATAGAAAAAATTGTTTTATGTACTTGTATAGTCTTACTCTTTCACAAATTCTCCATATTAATTGTGTTGTGTACTTTGTTTCTAAGGAAGTGACTTAAAATTGTTATTTGTTTCTAGAAGCAAGTGAAATAAAATTGTTACTTGTGACTAGTCACAAGCCATCCAAATTGTTGACTACTACTTGTGATTCTATGAATCAATTAGATGACCATACTTTTGTCCTGATAATGGGATCCTTCTACTTAGCTCAATTTTGTTGAATTCAATAAAGTAATCGATGCTATATATTACCTTAATTGGATTTGGCTCCTTTATTTTTCTTTTAAAATTAGTGAATTCAATAAAGTAATCGAAGCTCAATTTTGTTGGATTCAATAAAGTGACCGATGCTATAGATTTATCTTCATTGCACTTGGTTCCTTTAATTTTCTTTTAAAATAGTGAATTCAATGAAGTAATAGATGCTCAAGATTATCTGAATTGCACGTGGTTGCTTTGTTTTTCTTTTATAATAATATAGATTATGTTCATTGCACTTGGTTGCTTTGTTTTTCTCTTAAAATAATGCAATGAAAATGATAGTTTTGACATATCATAAAAAAATATTTAAAATACGATTTTTTTTGGAAAGGGCGAATTCAATAAAGCAATCGACGCTCAAGATTATCATTGCACGTGGTTGCTTTGTTTTTTTCTTAAAATAGTATAGATTATGTTCATTGCACTTGGTTGCTTTGTTTTTCTTTTAAAATAGTATAATGACAATGATAGTTATTTTGACTTATCATAAAAATGAATGAAAATAGGTTTTTTAAAGGAGCCTAAGAGACGAACGCAAATTAAACAATAAATATCCTGTGATACATAAACGTTGTGATCTCTTAGACAAAATTTAGTTCAAAAAAATGTTTTGGCGATGGAATGTCCTCTTGGTATATTGACATGACAATATTTCAATTTGAAGATTGTCCAATAATCTTTGATTTTTTTGCAAGATCTTGTAGAGTGATGAGAAGTTGCAGATCTAACACTTTTCTTTCATGATTCCTGGCTTCATAACCATTTTGGTCTTGAATGTGTCCTTTTATTTGAAGGCTAATGATAGTCAATTCCAGTGATGTAGAGGTAGTTCTGACCTCTTCTTCCCTGGTGAATTCATCGTAGTCCTTGTTATCCTTTATCAAATGAAACTGTGATTATTACTTCATGTTGCAGAAATTGTATTATTACCTACGTGATCCATGATGCAAACTAGTGGCATAAACTCTTAATAATGTGACCTTTCCCTCAACACCCATTCACTTCCATTAGTACATAAAATTTGATGCAACGTACTCTCCAAATGGTGTGATAACACAATGATTTGGCAACATCTTCGAAGGCATTACTTTTTAGGAGTAATCTCCTTTATAATGATCCCTTGACAGTGACACATATCTTTATGGTTTTTGGGATTTGAATCTGTCACTAATCACAAAATACTAATAGAAAAACTAATCTTGTTATGATGAAATTATAATGTAGTAGCAATCTTGTAATGTCCTCTTCCTTTTAGGCCTTGAGGCCCGAAACCGCTAACCTATGTGATTCTTGTGGGTTCGAGCGGTTACTAATAGCTAGGGAATCAGATCAGGACTGATGCCATCCATAGAAGATCTAGGGAATCTTCACTTGGTCAAGAAGGGCCACTTGGGCCAAAGGCCACCTTCATGCATGCCATCTGAAGCATTATTTTATGATGCATGCACTTTTTAGGTCTCCATCCGCATGCATGCAAGTCAACGGCAAATTAGAAGATAAAGTGACCTAATTAGGTCAAAGGTTAGGTTTTGCACAGTTGAACTTTATAAATAGAGGATAAAGCAAGAGGAGACCTCACTTATGATTATGATTATTTTGGGAAGCTCTTGGATAGGGGCACAGCGTGCAGCACAGTAGTTGGGGTTAGAGACGGAGTCTTCAGCTAACAGGATTTCGGCAGTGAAACATCTGTCCTAGTCTTATTCCGGGTAAGCCATACTGGTTCACCACTTATTCTTCATTCATTCATCAGTTATATAGCACAGGGTATAGATTGTTGCAGGGGCATGGTGCAGTCGTAAGGGGGGGTTTTCCACCAAAAAGCCCTAATCAGCTGTGGGGCCTCCAGATCTCAGTTTCCTTCCGAAACTCGGGCACCAGTCTTATCATCAGCTACATACTCCGGCACTCCGTGATTATCAGTTCCGTCTGAGCTCATCCGAAGCCGTTATCAGCATTTCCAGACTCTCGGGGGCATGAGCAGCTGCCTCACTGAACCTAGACGCTTTCCTACTTAGAGGTGTCAGATCTTCAGCATACTCCAGCCAATCTCTCTGGGACAGTAAGGCTATCAGCCCTGCAAATCGGCGGATCCATCGGACACTTCCTTCCTTGAGGCCGTCACCTTTTTCTCTGATTGGGCGTCTTGTTGCCGGGGCATTCACCGGAGGCAGGAGAGATCAGTTCCTCTCCGATCCAGTTCTCAGTACTTGCAGACTTTATCTGAAGCAGTCCCGCCAGTTATCAGTGGTAAGTGTGCATTCTATCTCACAAACCCTAACCCTAATTTTTCCTATAAAATAGGGATTTTTGCATGGCAGTTTGAATGCCCAGTTGTATCAGCATAATTGTTTAGAAATAGAAAATATCGGGATTTGGGATATTGCAAATCTCTAATTTCATGGAATTTTTCAAATTCTACTCTTTGTAATGTGGTTTATTTGTATTTGTTAGCAGAGATATGATGATATAATAGTTGAATAATCTCCTTCTTTTTGCAATGATTTGGTGGTAAAACTCATGTGATTTGATAGATTTGTTTGATATTTGACGTGGAAACTTAATGGTGAGCTAGTTACCCAAATAGACATATATATCTTAGAATTTTGGGGTGGACTACCATCTATGATTTTTCATCTACGAACGAGAATAAGAAAAGTGTACTGTCCATATTGATTCTATGTGTGTCGTCCAAAATTAAATGAGAATGAGACAAGTGTACTGTCTAGATTGATTCTATGGGTGTCGTCCAAAATTAATAATAATAATTTCAAGAAAATAAAAATGAGCTTAATTAATGTGATAAGTACAGTTAGTGATAGTTGTAAAAATTAAAATTAATCTTCAACTATTCGATTATTAGATACAACTACGAGCTTAACTCCATCGATTATTAGATACAAATATTAGCATAACTCCAATTATTCTAGAACTATTAGCTTAACTTCAACTCTAATCACAGTTATGTTGGATAACTATTAGCTTAACTTCAACTCTAATCACACTTATATTGGAAAACTATTATCTTAACTCCAATGATTCTACAACTATTAGCTTAACTTCAACTCTAATCACTTAAGGCTTAGTCCAACTGCATTTGGCATCTAGGAGTCTAGCCAATGTGTAGTCATGTAAGAGTCTGACTCCTAATAAAATCATTCGAACTCCTAATAAACTCCTCCAAACTCCTAATAAACTCTTGCATCTCATAATTGGCAATCTATCTAATTACATTGATAGGCGTATATATATTATAATTTTGGGGTGGACTACCATATATGATTTTTCATCTACGGGTGAGAATGAGACACGTGTACTGTCCAAATTAATTATATGGGTGTCGTCCAAATTCATAATTAACAATTTCAAAAAAATAAAAAATAGCTTAGTTAACATTTGATAAGTAGAGTTCGTGATAGTTGAAAAAATTAAACTTCAACTTCAACTATTTGATTATTAGATACAACTATTCAATTATTAGATACAACTCTTAGCTTAAATTCACTGATCCTACAACTGTTAGCTTAACTTCAAACCCAATCATGAATTTTACTTGAATTGCAATTGTCGATATATTAACTTTTAAATTAACTATTAGCTTAACTCCAATGATTCTGCAATTACTGGCTTAACTTCAACTCTAATCACAATTATATTGAATAAATATTAGATTAACTAATAGTTGTAACTTCAACTCTAATCGCGGTTATATTGGATAACTATTAGATTATTCCAATAGTGATACACCTCTGAAATTAAATTTAGATGAACTCCATCTCTTAGAGTGAAAAAGTGACTTTCATTATAGTGAAACCATGCACCAAGAACAATTAATTAGGTAATGAGCAGCTCATGTGATAGTTGAACTCCATCTAGCAGTTGGGAGTCGAGTTAATGTGCATAAGGCTTAGTCTAACTCCATTTGGAGGCTAACAAATTAACTTGGACTTGTGATATTAACAACAATAGCTTTATATTAACTTTTAAATTAATTATTAGATACAACTATTAGCTTAACTTCAATGATGATACAATTATGAGCCTAACTTCAATTGTTTTATGTACTTGTATAGTCTTACTCTTTCACAAATTCTCCATATTACTTGTGTACTTTGTTTCTAAAAGGAAGTGACTTAAAATTGTTATTTGTTTCTAGAAGCAAGTGAAATAAAATTGTTACTTGTGACTAGTCACAAGCCATCCAAATTGTTGACTACCACTTGTGATTCTATGAATCAATTAGATGACCATACTTTTGTCCTGATAATGGGATCCTTCTACTTAGCTCAATCTTGTTGAATTCGTTAAAGTAATCGATGCTATATATTATCTTAATTGGATTTGGCCCCTTTATTTTTCTTTTAAAATTAGTAAATTCAATAAAGTAATCGAAGCTCAATTTTGTTGAATTCAATAAAGTGACCGATGCCATAGATTTATCTTCATTGCACTTGGTTCCTTTAATTTTCTTTTAAAATAGTGAATTCAATGAAGTAATAGATGCTCAAGATTATCTGAATTGCACGTGGTTGCTTTGTTTTTCTTTTATAATAATATAGATTATGTTCATTGCACTTGGTTGCTTTGTTTTTCTCTTAAAATAATGCAATGAAAATGACAGTTTTGACATATCATAAAAAAATATTTAAAATACGATTTTTTTTTTGGAAAGGGCGAATTCAATAAAGTAATCGACGCTCAAGATTATCATTGCACGTGGTTGCTTTGTTTTTTTCTTAAAATAGTATAGATTATGTTCATTGCACTTGGTTGCTTTGTTTTTCTTTTAAAATAGTATAATGACAATGATAGTTATTTTGACTTATCATAAAAATGAATGAAAATAGGTTTTTTTGGGAATTGGTTGCTTTGTTTTTTCTATTAAAATAATAAAATAATTTAGTAGGTTTTAAAAATGGTTTAAAATCAGTTAACTTTTGGAATTTTTTTTATAAAAAATCTAATAACTTGAGATAATAATTTCTTATATTAAAAATTTTAAAGATTTTTTAAACAACCCACCGTCTTTCAAAACTCTGAAATACATGGATTTTGCTTTCCGAAATTTAAAAAAAACTCGAACTTTCCAAACCATTTTGAATAGTTAAGATATGAACATACGGTATAATCATTAATGAATAGTTAGAGTGACAAAGTCATTCTTGAAAGTATACTATACAAGTGAGAAGAAAAGGTCGAATTAAATAATGTTGAGACACATGCACGTGTTTTTGTTCAGCTATGACTGTAACACACCTAAAAACATTACTTTCATACTTATTTAGCAGATTTTCTATGTTTTACTTCTGCAATTTTTAATATCTTTATCATGTTTGCTTACGACAGGTTCTATTGAAAAGTGACAATGGCTAGCTCCTCCCGAAACCTCCAGCCATGTCTACGCAAGTGATGTATTTTTTTTTTACCTGTTCTTTATTGTTTTACTTTTTCTTATAAGGCTGAAACTAACCTAAGGCATGGAGAGACTATCCATAGTCTTGACCCCGACCCTTATGTATTATGTTGGTTGAGATATAAATTAAAGGCCTTAGCCTTGCTATAGCTTATGCTATGGTGTGTGGTGATCTCCCCTTAAGCATAAGGTGTTTAGAGTTTGTAAAGCATATGTTTCCATCATATGGCGACCTCTTGTTATATAAATAAAGTGTGAGGGTTTAAGACATAATACTTGACATGAGACTATATGGTTTGGCTTATGATGCACTCTCTTTAAGGTCCATGATGGTTAAGGTTTATGTACAATGTCATAGTTATACCTTGAATTGCAAAGTGTTAAAGGTTTCAAAATACTATAACACGATGGTTGCATTGTATTTCGATGTTATTTGCATAATATAATACTATTGTTGTAATTTTTTCGATGATCTTTGCATATTATAACACTATGGTTATATTGTATCAAGGGTGTGGTTCTTGGCATAATGCATGATGGCATTACATGCCACAATCCCCAACACCTACGAATTTTCTTGGCAAAGGTTATAATCCAAAGTTGATTGCAATGATTAAGGTTTTAAATGATTGTGTTGTCAATGGTTATTGTATTTGTCCTTGGTTGACTTTGGCATTTAAACTCATGACCTGGATGCAAGTTGATAGTGCAACCAGGTCCTTTACTCAGTTACGTGGTGCTCCCTCCATAGTCCATCTGTTCAGTTGGGATTTAGGGTTTCAGACCGTGGTTTAATGTGTCTTTTTAGTGATCGGAGCCTCATTTGCATGATGGTTTGGTGAGAAAACACAGAGCTGAGCTCTTCTCAACTCGTGGTGAAAGTGTACAGGTGGTTTCTTGCTTCTTTTGTGCAATCGACATGAGCAGAATGGCTCTTCCCCGACTACTGTGGAAGAAAGAGTCATTTAGACTTTTGTGCGGCCAACAAGGGTCATCGAGCTTTGATTTGTTTGCCGAGTGTCGGTCTTGGTTTTGGGAAAGTGTTAACAGTAATACATTTTATCCTTCTCGAGGTGTTATTTGGGCTTCTTTGACTTCCATGGCATCTATAGAGCAGATCTTGAGCTTGCCACATCTTTGCCTTTCACACCGTCTATTACAGGTAAGGGTTTCATTTTTAAAAGAGGTTTTACTACTATTAATTTCATAATGAAGGATTTAGTAAGTTCTAACTGAATTTTTGTTGTTTGTAATGCAAGCAGAGGAGGGATAAGGGTGCTCCGGAGGAGCCAACCCCTAGCCCTCTTTGCCATTTCTCCAAGGTAAGATTTGTCCCTCAAATTAAGTTCTCTATTGGCTTTGATTTCACAGAGTATAGAGTTTTTCTGACTGTAATGAACAATGCAGGTTAAGGCGCTGGAGAGGGAGGCAATAGGGTCACCTCCTCTCAATCCCGCATTTCCAAACGCCCAGGTAATGTATGCGGCTCATAGTTAAACCTATGTTTTCCTTACTAATATTTTCGACACCATGCTAGCCCATCTATGTCGTGGTTGCAGATCATGCTGGGCATGAGTCGTGAGGGTTTCAAGTGGTAGCCACATCGTTTAATAAGATAAGTGTTTCAGTTTAAAAGAATAAGAGTTTTTGTAAAACCCTTATAGGGTTTGTTTCGCACTAGCTCTTTAGCCATTGTTACTAGACTGTAATGTCACCAATACATAATATCAAAATTGCGATGGTTTTTCATTGCTAATTCCACGTTTTTTCATCTCATTTGCGACAATAATGATCGTGACGTTTCATGGCACTTATTTCGTGGATATATCGATAAACTTTATAAGCCGTCAATATAGAGACGAAAACTGGCCACCACGTGTCTTCTATATGGTGGCCTTGAAATTGATTTTTTAGAATTGATTTTCTACATTTCATCGCTCTATTGACATAGTTTTCATCCCTATAACGACGACAATATGTCCAAAAAATGTTAGACAAAATCTAGTTTCCATGCCATACTATGGAACACGTTCGACAAACATGTGTTTCTCTATCGATGAATTCTAGAATTTGAACAAAAAATTCTTCCACGCATTCATCGCTCTATCGACAAATTTTTCGTCCCTATCATGACGCAAATATGGCCAAAAACTGCTAGGCAATTTTTTCTTTCCACACAAAATTGTGGAGCACGTTCGACGAACGTTTGCCTCTCTATCGACGAATTTTGGAATTTGAACAAAAATTTCTTCCACGCATTTGTCGCTCTATTGACCAATTTGTTGTTCCTAGAATGACGAAAATATTGCCTAAAAAACTATGTTCCCATTAAGATGCACAAATTCATAATAATTAGCTAAAATACATAATTAGAGGCTAAAGTGGCACCTCTTAGAGCGGATTCTATGACAAGGTAGGAGGGTACATCTATAAAAATACCATCGATAAAATACATTGTAACCACCATAGGGATCGTATAAACAATAATTAAATGATATTCTAGGCACCACTGAGAGTTGATTTCTATGATAAGGTAGGGGGGTACATCTATAAAAATACCATCGATAAAAGACGTAGGCACCGCTGGGCTAGAATCAACTTAATGTGATCCAAAATTAGGTTAATCCCACTAGGGCTTAAAGAGCCCACAAGGGCTTGGAAGGATGCCCACAGATCTTGGAAGAAGCCCGCAGAGGTCTGTAGATACCCGCATAAGCTTAAAGAAGCCCACAAGTCAGAAGTAAAGGAAGCCCATGTTTTGAAGATGAAGGGAGCCTGAGCTTTGAAGACTGAGGAAGCCCATAAGTGTAAATGAAGCTAGAGAAGGTCAAGCCCACAATTTTTGGAAGAGATGAAAATGAAAAACCGATCCTTCTTATGCAACCACCTCACGCATGGCCAAAATCGGTCAAAGTTAGTACCAATTATGCCCAAAAGAAAAAAAGGTCCCTTGAGCACATGATAGGAAAGAGACATGTTAATCAAAAAAAAATTGACAACTTATTTCTATTCTTTTACTATGCATGATCTCATATAACAAAACATTCATCATAGATCACCTTTTGGCATTGATCAGAAGCAGGTTGCATAGTTGAGCATGCAATTTGTAGTTTAGAAACCATATCATAATTGCCTTGGAGACACTCCTCATGAAGTATCATCACTTGATCTACTACGTGTGAAGAGCTACTGAAGATAATTCATCATACTACAAAAAACATAAGGTGCATTAAATTCGTCTTTATTGAAAAATAAAAAAATAATAAAAAAATAACTCAACCCCTATGGAAAAAGAGTAGTTGTTCACCTGGAAAATCTGTGTAGGATCTCTGTAGTGCCAACTGGTCGTAAGTTATTTTGATGTTGCTCATTTTGGAAGAGGTGAATATGAAAAGTTTATCCTTCTTATGCAACCACCTCAAGCATGGCCAAAATTGTTCAAGTTAGTATCAAATATGCCCATAAGATAAAAACAGTCCCCTAAGCACATGATGGGAAAGAGACATGTAAGTCAACAAAAAATTGACAACTTATTTCTAT
Organism: Pseudotsuga menziesii; assembly: GCA_001517045.1. Lineage (NCBI taxonomy): Eukaryota > Viridiplantae > Streptophyta > Pinopsida > Pinales > Pinaceae > Pseudotsuga > Pseudotsuga menziesii. Next base: position 72,362 of record LPNX010749749.1, on the reverse strand, counting down.
TGTATTACTAGGATTGATCTCATGTAGAAAAAAATTCATCATAAATTACCTTTTGGCACTGAGAAGTAGGTTGCATAGTTGAGCATGCAATTTGTAGTTTAGAAACCATATCATAATTTCCTTAGAGACACTCCTCATGTAATAACATCACTTTATTTGCTACCTTTGAAGATCTAGACATATGAATTTATGGTCCACATATGTTCCATGCTACAAGTGAAAGTTTATCGTCACAATAATCAGAACGTGTAAAATAGTGCAACCAATAACCAGTGTTAATCATGCCATTTAGCATATGATTCCCAGATCCGTAAAAAATCAGACTTCCAAATTAGTAAAAAATCAGAATTACATTTACCCCAAAAACTAATGTGAATAGGGCAGAAAACCAATCAAATCAATAAGATATATTTTACAAAATAAACCACCATCTAAATAGTTCGAAATACTAACTTGTTTTCTGTTTTGAGTGTGCAGAGAAGGAAGCTAGAGCATACGAGGTCTGCAATACATATTGCAAACCTGTGTTTGATAAAGCAGAGGGCTCAGATTATGGGAGCAGTAGGTCTGTGTTTTTAGGGTTTTACACATAAATTCTTTTTGTAGGGCTTTCTTTTTTGATAAAATAAAAGTTACAAAAACACATAAAAATTAAGTCTAAAATCTAAGAGAAACAAAAATAACCTAAGAATAATATTTACAAGTATACAAATCAGAAAATTTAGTTTTGAAAGATAGATGAACAATTAGGGTTTGAAAAATTAAAATTTCTTAACCTAGGGTTTCATCATGCCGAAATTATAGGAAGAAGGGCCGAAAAAAGCCTAATTTCTTCTACGTGATTTTTATTGTATTTTTCTACGTTACTAAGAAGCATTTGTGTTTTATGTAGAAGGTTGTCTCCTAGTTTGGATGATAGTCTAAAAGTAGTTATTTACTATTGGTTGTATCTCTTGTATCTTAATAGAATGAAATAGAATTAAAGGATAAATACAAACACATTAAGGATAAAGAACACGTCAAAACCCTTACCTTATCATTGTCCTTTCGCCAGATCCATTCGTCCATACAACTTCATAAGATTTACCCACAATATGCATTTCCATCACCAAGACCTGCATAAATCATCAAAGACATAATTTTTATATGAGTAAATAATATATAAGCAAATAAACAGTCATTTAAATCATACTACAAAGTCCTGTAGAAATCAATGAACTGTGGAATGTTAAATTTATTAACAATTTTTTAAGAAATAGACATGCATTTAAAAATTTACAACCATCTTTAATACATAGTAATAAAAGAGTATTTATACCTTATTGAGCTCCTCTCTGTTTCGAGAACAATTTTATATTCCCTACTGAACAACTCCAACCATGTGAAGGTGGAAGCTCGTATGGCCCCTCCCCCCTCTCACATTGCTCTCAATTCCCCATACCCAATAAATGATGTTGTTTACATAGAAAACATTTAAACATTCATGCATAACTAGGATATTCATCAAACATATAAACATAAAAACATTGAAGCATAATGAGGTAATTCATATAAACAATGTTTTAGACTAACAACATCGATATACATCCAAATACAAGTCATGAATTTATACATCTACTTTTCCTTTGATTTCTGTTTTTTTGCATTGAAATAACTGATGATAATTGGGATATTATCATCATCATTTGGTGGATTATATACAAAGCCATGTCCTACTAGTGTTTGTGTTTCCATTCCCTCATGTATCATACTTCTTGTATGTCGTTGAGTAGGGCATGGAGGCAGTTCTGAAGGGGCGTGAACTGCAACAATGAAAATGGGCATATCGATGTGTTGCAATATTATTGAAATTAATAGTTCATCACTTTGATTAAAATTACAATATTTCTCTTTATCTGTCTATGTAGTTGTGACAGTTGGTGTGTTAATTGTTTCTCTACTTGCTAATTCCTCTTGCGGTTCACCCCCCTGAGCTTCACGGTCTTCGATCGAAAGAAGAAAATTTATAAGTATACGTTACGAAATAAATATCTATAATCACAGTAGATATTTTCATTTTCCAAAGCACACATACCAGAATGGCCACTCTACTCCCCACTATCATGGGACATGCACACCCCAACATCAGCTGGTACATGCGGAGTACCACTGGATTTAGTGTTGCGGTTGCATTGTTGCTTAAAAGAAAACATAAATAGTTATGGGTGATATAATAAAAAGTGAATAGACTTTAATATTATACTACAATGATGTCCTTATTCATTTTATGTACCTGTATCTGCGCCATTGGGGAGATTGGAGCCTGCCCCAAGCTTTCCCGATATTCAATGACACTTTTAAAACCATACTTGAAACCAAGATTTAGGTATTCCTCGGTGGCAACATCTTGGAACGTATTTCCCTGCAATGCATAACACATATAAAATTCCCTCTATCAAAAATAGATATTTGCTCACTACTTTCAAATAAATATTCCCCACAGTTAATCTTTTAATTCTTACGATTCGGGCTCTTAGTTTTCTATAGCCACGCTCACCCAGTCTATCTTGCCCATTCTTTTCCACTCTAGCCTTGGTTTCTTTGGAGGTGTCTGGTAGGATATATATGAAAATTTTGAAAAACGTTAGATATCAGAATTCTTGCTTAAAACAAAAAAGAAAAAAAATAAATGAGCATATTTCACTAAAAAGATGATATGTGTTGTACCTTTCTTTTCCAGGCCGTGGTTGTTTTCCTTGTCATTTTAGCAAGTTATCCTTTGCATCCTTTATGAGTGCCTTCGACTATTTATCTGGAACCATGGGAGGGCACTCATGCTTGAGATCAAGTTGCAATTTATCCCTATATTGGGCCCTGGTATATTTTAAATTTTCATCGGCTAACTTTGCAACCACTTTCTTGTTGAATGTATTGCCGAACAAGTTTACCATGTGGTCTATCAATACATCTCTCTTTGCGCTATATTGGATATTCCACCGTGTGCGAATGGTGGGGCCAAATAGCTCCAATGCTTTGTCATTCAAATTCCCATAGAAAACATTATTTCCTGCAGAAATGAGTAATCCATTAATTTATAATAATTTCAGCGTATGTCCATTTCAATTTCATGATTAAAATGAATAATTTAATTAATAAATACCCGCAATCTTTTGAATCTTGATCGGAACACAAGCTTCATCCACCAGAAAGGTGATATCTAGTGATTCAGTGCTTTTAACTCATGCTACTCCAGGAAAATTTTCCTGGTCATCTACAGTAGGCTCATCTCCGGAGTCATGTGGAGTCCTAGGCTCTGTCTCATCATGTCATGCTGATCAAGATTGATGCCCTCATTAATGGATTCGAGGCCAACCAGAGGGGTGTCAAAAATTCTCATTGGTACATTGCTTTGTCGGCATTGTTGCTGCATTGGAGCATGACTGCTACCTATACTTGTCTCGACAATTTCTCTAGTCACGAGTTGTAAAAAATCCTACAAACAAAAAACTTTACTTTATCAAATCACTTGGAAAAATAGAGAACATAATATCAGATATGAAATCATGTCATAGCTTAAAAAAATATGTGAAGATTCCACTTACCCCGTAAGATTTTATTTGTTCTTTCATCTCTTCAATCCTTTCCCTGATCTCCAGTGTCATGGGCCTTATGCAAGCCAAGGAAATCATTTCTATGCTTTCCTTTTTCATGGCCTTCTTTATAGTATCCATAGGATCTATGGAATAGTAAATTTCATCCTCAATCTCCTCATCACCTAGATCAAGTGCACTGGACTAGATTCATTAAAGAATAAAATTAAGAAAAATAATTTTAACATCATTCAAACATTGTTATTGTAATGAAATTTAGTTACTATTAAAAACTAACACTTACTCGATGCGGTCTTGTGGTTGGTGACTTTCCACTGTCACCCCGTATTGATCTACTTCTAGTGGGTTATTGTCCATAGTCACCCTGGACCGTGGAAGCAGCAGGTGCCTTTCCACGATCCCCACCTTGACATGATAAATCAATCAATAATTCACCTAAAGCATAGAAAAATGTGAATTTCAACAGTGGAAATTGAATGCTAACATAAAAAATTGAAACATTTAGTTATTATATTTAACACTTACCTGACGGGGCACAGAGCGTGACTTTCGATGGTCACCCTGGACCATGGAAGCAGTAGGTTCCTTTCCACTGGTGCCACCCCGACAGAATAAATCAATAAATAAACGTTATGAAAATAATTGTAACATAATAAAAAATGAGATATTGAAATAATATTTATTTTTACCTCAGAAGTATAGGACACGCATTCTATTACATGACGAACATGGGCACGAGACCCCTGCCATAGTGTAATAAGCATGTTGTCACATGGAAATATTTTGGGGTTGGAGTTTCTAGTTACTATAGTCATATTTAGTTACTATATTTAGTTGAGTCAATAATTGTAACATCAACAAAAATGAGATATTGCAATAATATTTACTTTTACCTCCGATGGAGAAGATACATGTCCTGCTCCATGGCGATGAGAAGACCCCTGCCACAGTGTAATAAGCAGGTTATCATATGGAAATATTCACAATAAGCATGAAAAAAGAGAATGGTAACAGTGGAAATTGAATGTTAATAGAAAAAATCTCAACATTTAGTTATTATATTTAACACTTACCTAATGGGGCATAGAGTGTGACCTTCCACGGTCACCCTGGACCATGGAAGTAGAGGACACACGTTCTATTGCATGACGACCATGGGCAGACCCCTGCCACCGTATAATAAGCATGTTGTCACACGGAAATATTTTGGGTTGTAGTTTCTACTTATTGTAGTCATATTTAATTACTATATTTAGTTGAGTCAATAATTGTAACATAAACAAAAATGAGATACTGCAATAATATTTACTTTTACCTCCGAAGGAGGAGATACATGTTTTGCTCCATGGGGATGAGAAGACCCCTGCCACAATGTAATAAGCATGTTATCATATGGAAATATTCACAATAAGCACGATAAAAGCAAATGGTAACAGTGAAAATCAAATGTTAACTGAAAAAATCGAAACATTTTGTTATTGACGTCATATTTATTTACTATATTTAACATTTACCTCACGAGTCATGGATTATGACCTTCCAAGGTCACCCTGGACTGTGGAAGCAGCATGTGGCTTTCCACTGCTGCAACCCTGGAAAAATAAATCAATCAATAAAAGTTGAGTCAATAATTTTAACATAAAAAAATGAGATAAACATAACAGTGTAATAAGCATGTTATCACATGGAAATATTCATAATATGCACAAAAAAGCGAATTTCAACGGTGGAAATGGAATGTTAACAAAAAAATCGAAACATTTAGTTATTGTAGTCATGTTTAGTTACTATATTTAGAATTTACCCGATGAGGCATAGTGTGTGACCTTACACGGTTACCCTGTACCATGGAAGCCACATCTATTCAATTTAAGTTGTGATCGATCAACAACTCTTCACCTGGAAGTATTGTTTTTGTTACACATACAAATATACGATGTTCTTTGCGTCCCTCAAATTCTCAATTCGTGCTTAGTTGCTGTCATTGGTCGTGTACTATTTACAAAGCCAACAACATTTCCAGACGCTTTTGGTCTCCCATCAACATACATAGTCGCCCCTTTGTTTTTATTGTGTTATGCTAGTTGTATATAATTTGCGGCAAATCCGTACCTCCTCATACTTCAAGTATATTGGACCAAGATCAACCAGTTATTGTATCTATATAATGGTCCGACATAATCCATTAATTCAGTTACAGTGTCATAGCCGACCTTTATGCCATCCATGGAAAATAGCCCCAATCCATGTAAGGACGAAGGAGCAATGCGATACATCCTCCCATTAATGAAGAAATCGGTGTCCACTTGAGGTAGCTTATTAGGTTCCCATCATTGCACTAGATTTCTATACCTCGAGGGAAACTCAATGTCACCTATGATCTCAGCATCATAATTACATGACCCTCCATTGGCAATAAAATATTGCATGCATCTACGAAATCTTTTCCTTACTTTTTCAGCTCTAGTTGATATAGAACCAGTAGACTAGTATAACACGTATCACTTTCAACCTCTACTAGTATATATTCACCATCACTCGAGGAAGATAGATCTGATAGATACCTATTTGGTGGTACCTACACTCAATAAAACAAGAATATAAGCTACCAAGCGGATATAATTTAGCATGCAAATATATTTACTTGTAATGTTTTAATATCAAAAGTTTTTTCTTCACAAAAACTTTACCAAAAGCTATTTTTTTCTCAAAGGTGTAATTTCTTTTAGAGTTATTTATATTTGAATTATTTTTAAGTATAAGACACGATTTGATTTGGTTTGGAATTTTTTCAGAACATGGATATATAAGTGTGTTTCTTGGGTCACTTGACTAGTTAATGCATGGAAAGATGTATGGGGTTCCCCCTCATATAGATCATTTTGGGGATTCAATTTGGAATGGGCGGTGGTCATATTGCTTCATTCATGGATTTCCCACCGAAACACGACAAATTTAGTTTAACACTCCCTCTTCCACAGTGGTTTGATATGCAAGTTTCCTCGTGCAAGGTACTCCTTCTTTTACTATGTGCTTAATTTTTTTAAATAGGACAACATTGTGAAATATCACCAAATTTAGACCAATTATAGGTAGTCTTGGGAATTGGTGACATTTGGTGAACTGATGATTATGGACAGACATATCCTAGAGATGTTCATTAATGAAAAAATAACTTTTGATGGGCATAGGCATGTATGATAAAGTTGGAAAAAGACCAAGTGATGAAAAATTGTCCTAAAGCAATAGTCTTATGAAAATGCCCACCATATTTCATAAGAAGGAGAAAATGCCCGTCATGGCCTGTCATCCCATAGTTGGTTGAAGCATCTATCTAACCATGGAACCAGTTCTTAGAAAAAAAATCTTTGAGGAAGAAGATACAGGCCTCCCAAAAGAAGTTCTTTTTGGCCAAATTAGACAAGTTGCTCTAGGAGAATGATCGCCATAATTTGTGGGCTGAAATAAATTCCCGCACCATATGGGAATCCTGTAGGTGGGTTTGTTTTCTACCTGACCATGTTCATACTTTGACCTAAAAGTACCTGAGGCAGAAATTATGGATCTACCAAAACAGGGTCTTAAGCAGCTTTTACATCATACTTTAGTAAAATGCCCACCAAGGAGAGAGAATGTAGTTCCATAGGATGAAATTGGTCTTAATGGATTCATCTGGTTTTCCTACATCCATTGTATGTCTTACACTCCAATTTTGATGAAAATTTGAAATCACCTTTGAGACCTAGGGTTTAAAGAAATTGACTAAGTGTCAAATCACAAGGTTGAAGAGGCATTTGGAAATGCCCGCCAAAGCCTATCTAAGTGATGATAAATTCATCAAAAGGTATAGGCATGTTCTTTAATGAACTAGTTATCCATCCATGTTCTTATTTTTTCTTATGGTGACCACATGAGAAAAATATCAGGCTGCCAAAAGAGGTAAAAACATTAGCTTGCATATCCAAAAATATGAAAAATTGATGGAGTGTTGAAAACAGGAGGTTGAGAGCCCACTTGGAAATGCATGCCAGATTCATATATTTAACTCATAAATTCATCAGATGTTATGGGTCCATTCTTTAATGATCTAGGAATCCACTCATGATCTCAGTTTCCCTCTAGGTGTTCACACGTGTGAGATATGAGTCTACCAAAATGCCTCATGGAACAGTAATGACTAGGGCCTGAAAAAATTCACTAAGTGTTGAATTGAGCACTTTTAAAGACCATTTTAAAGTGACTGCCAGAGACTGTGTGTTCGTCAGTAAGGTTTTAAGCTGACATGGTCTTGTTCCTAGTTGAGGTAGACATCTAGCCATACACTAAGTTTGTTTAAAGATGGTCAAGATGTGAAAACATAAGTCTGCCAAAAGTTAGAAAAGTATGCCTGTATAGTATTGGTGAAATAAAAGAGTAAGCTACAGGAAATTAATAAACAAAAATTTATTAAGGGAATTCTGCATATCTTGAGAAGGATTTAAGGATAGTATTTTGGAAGATATGATGTGATCAAAATTACACAACATATATTTAAGGAAGAAATTCTTGTAGGGGGTGTAATGAAGACACACACAGGCTACAATATTCTTGATAACCTTCGGACTCTTTGAGATATGCCAAATAGAGGCGATGACACTAACTACCATGGTATATGCCAAACAAAGGCAAAAAGATATAAGTGTCTTTGAAAAATAATACTTGTATCAAATGTGTCTTTAAAGAATAAAGAGGTATGAGAGTCAATTTAGTGGAGACAATTCAAATTATAGCCCATGAGTCCCAGGGAACTATACATTGTTCCAAAATCCAAACCAGTAAATGGGAAAAGCTTGCAAAGTGTGTTGTAATTCAGGAAAAAGTGAGCATAAAAATAAAATAAAATGCTTCTTTAAAGGAGAAATAGGCCTTGGGTTGAATTGTACCCAGTCATTATAATTGCAGCTCCTATGGCACTCTACAAAATGTTTTAGACCCAATTAGAAAAAAATCACAAAAGCTTGAAAAGTGTTCCATAATCCATGTAAAACTGCCAATCAAAGCAAAATTAAATGCGTCTTTAAAGGAGAAATAGGTCTCACATTCAAGTTTCGACAGAATCAGTTCAAATTATAGCTCATAGAGGACTATGTTCTAGACCATTAAATAGAATAAGATTACACAATCTTGCACTCTATAGAATGTTTCAAACATATAATAGAATAAAATAACAAAAGCTTGTAATTTGTGCCATAATCGAGGTAAAACTGATTATTAAAGCAAAATTAAATGCTTAGAAGAAACATGTCTCAGGTTCAAAGTTTTGACAAAATAGGTTGAACCAGTTCATATTATAGCTCCTATAGGACTCTGCACACTGTTCTGGACCATTAAATAGAATAAAATTACAAAAGCTTGCAAATTGTGCCATAATTCAGAAAATTATATAAGAGCATGACTGGATTGCAGTGCTCAACCCATATGTCTTTTCCCCGAATTTAAGGAGGAGCTTTAGACGCTCCAATAATAGAAAACCCTTACTAGATCCACCGATAATAGAAGTGATGGTAGCACAACAAAAAAATTATAATTTCAATATGACTGTACCGAATCCATATTGGTTCGGAAATTTGACATATTTTTCCCAAATTCCTACGCTGCTAGGGTTAATGGGCTTACAGAATTCATTGGGCCCTTTGTTATCCTCTGGACTACAGCCAAATTGCCTCCCTTGGGAATGCCAGTATCCTCTGGAATGCAGCCGGATTGTTTTGTTATCCTTTGGAATGCGGTCAGATTGCCTCCACTAGGAATGTCGGTATCCTCTATACTGGTATCCTCTACTCCCCAATTTACCACTGCTCTACTCATCAAATTACCAGTGCTCTGGATACTACTAATGAACTAGTGCGCGGGAGTGAAATTGGTTGTTGTTGCCTTGCTAATGAGCTAGTGTGCGAGTGTTTTTGAATTCTACGTTTTTTGTTTGTTTATTTGCATATTTTATGTTTTGTTGCATTTTAAATTAATTATAGTTAAACAACCCTATGTTTTTAATTTAGTGTAGTTTAATTTACTTTAATTTAATTTAACTAGGATTTTGTCATAATTTGTATTGGTTGCATTGCTTATAGTGAGATCCTATACATAAGTCCCTTCAAGGACGAACACGATGATGACGACGATGATGATGATGAAGACAATGAAGATGATGGCGATGATGACAACAATGACGATGATCATCATCACCATTATCCTCATCATCATCCTTGTCATCGTCATCACCATCATCTAATTCGTCATCTTCATCAATATCATCATCATCATCTTCATAATCATCATCATCATTGGCGCCATCATTGTCATCATGATCTTCTTCATCATCGTCATCTTCCTTATCATCATCATCAACGTCTTCGTTATCACCATCATCATCATCAACAACATCTTCATCTTCATCATCATATTCATCATCAACATCATCGTCATCCAATTCGTCAGCATCTCCATTATCATTATCATCATCTTCATCATCATCATCATCATCATTATCATTATCATCGTCATCATCTTCATCATCATCATCATATTCGTCGTCATCATCATCATCATCATCTTCATCATCACAATTTTAGGGGGAGCTCAGTGAATGAAGACGTCTACATGATAGGGGGAGCAATTAGTTGAGTGAAAAATCAAGGATTGCTCCTAACACCCATTCCAAGTACTAATCTGAATATTCAATATGATCCGAGGAAGTAATATAAAAAATACAACTTATTGGGCCTTGTGAAGCCTCCTGTTCTTAGATTTGTGCACATAAAGAATTAAGACTTATGGACCTAGTCTGGTGTCTTAAAAAAGGAAGATCCAAACTGAGTAGTTTGGTAGTTCCATAAAGTGCATCCTTTATAGGAGTGAATAATCACTCATAACCATTCTATTATAATTTTGGTGAAGCTCAAAACAATTTAGTGAATACCAAGGTAAAGATCTTGTCATCACATCATCATCATCATCATCATCATATTCATCAGCATATTCATCATCATCACCATCACCATCATGATCATCTTCATCTTCATCATCATCATCATCATCCTCATCCTAATCATTATCATGATAATCATGATAATCCTGATCATCATCTTCATCATCCTCATCATCCTCATCCTAGCCATCATCATCATCCTCATCATCCTCATCCTTGTCATCAACGTCCTCATCCTCGCCCTCATCATCATCATCATCATCATCATTGTTGTCGTCATCATCACCACCACCATCATTGATCATCATCATCTTCTTCATCATCATCATCATCTTCATCATCACCATCTTCATCATCATCATCATCATCGTCATCGTCATCATCGTCATCATCGTCATCTCCCTCTCCCTAATTAACATCTTCATCATCGTCATCATCATCATTTTCATCATCGCCCTCATCTTCATCATCATCATCATCATCTTCATCATCATCATCATCATCATCATCATCATCATCATCCTCATCATGCTCATCCTCATCCTCATCCTCATCCTCATCCTCATCATCATCACCATGATCATCATCATCATCATCTTCATCATCGTCATCATTTTTGTCATCATCATACTCATCCTATTCATCATCGTCATCATCATCGTCGTCGTCATCGTCGTCGTCGTCGTTGTAGTCGCCATCATCGTCGTCATCATCATCATCATCGTCGTTGTCGTCGTCGTCGTCGTTGTCATTGTCATCATCATCATCATCATCATCGTCGTCATCATCCTCATCCTCATCATCGTCGTCATCATCATCATCATCATCATCATTATAATCATCATCATCATCATCATCATCATCATCATCATCATTATCATCATCATTGTCATCTCCCTCTTCCTAATCAACATCTTCATCACTGTCGTCATCATCATTTTCATCATCGCCCTCATCATCATCTTCATCATGTTCATCGTCTTCATCACCACCACCACCATCATCATCATCATTGAATGTTGATTTATGTTCATCTATGTCTCCTTCCCAAACATTTGAAATGATCTTATTTGAGGAATTTTGCGGGAGCGCCTTTCAGGTTAACTAGTTAGCAAGTTTTTCCACCATGGAGTCATTGGATGGAGAGTGGGTTTTGATCTGCGGTGATAGGTCTTTCTGTATATTGAAACATGCAGCAGCGAAACAAGGGTAAAGTGTGTTAAACTTCAACGGTTCAGATTCAGGATGGTGAAGATCGACGACGGCAAGCGATTCCGTTGAGAGGAGATGTGAGAATGGATATAATTTTGAAATTTGTGGAGACCGTTAAATGGGTGTAATGTTGCAGGGTCGAGATCGGTGCAAGGTGAGATCAACGACCCTAAATAATTTTGCGCGGTGAACCTGCTCAGAGGGAGAAACTTTTTGAAATCACGAAAAGGGTTAATCAACGAGAAAATTAGATGGTTGAGATGAAGGCGGAGATAGATCTGCAGTCTCAAACAATTCTGCGGATTGAACTAGCGTGGATAAAGTTATAAATTCAATCCGTGAAAAGTGGTAGGGGCTGTGAAGATCTATGGTCATAACAAGATGTTGGGTAGATCAACGGGTGAGAAGAATTCCGTGATCAGAAGTTGCTCATTCGTTCAGATGAAAAAGGGTTAGAAGAATGTTAAAGTTATGAAGGTTGAGCGGTCCTGATGAAGGTAGTTTAGAGATCAACGGTTGATATTGATCTCCCCAAATCAAGCCGTGCAGGTTGATAGTGTTGAGTTTTGGGTATGAATATTTGGTGTATCGAGGGCTGAGATCGCAAAGATGAACAAATCTATGGTACTGAGTACATGGAGAAACACGAGGGTTATGCAACATAAAAAAACTATAAAAAAATCTAAGTGGAGAAGACGCCCTCACGTACGATCTGCCTTCCCGAAAGTTAATTGATTTCCCTGACGCCATTTGTGATACACCCATAGTATAAATCATCCCTGCAGCAGTGCCATCTCTCCCAAAACTAGATACCCATCGTATGGCTGGCGTGTGAAATTAGAAAGATATCATGAAAATATAAGAAGTGGAACAATGAATCTGATCGCCACATGTAGTAGGGGAAACGCAGCGAAAGAATGGTTCTGGTATCATCGTCACAGGAGCGAAAGGGCCAGAATACGTCCAGTCCATATGCCCTGAAGCATATGTTTGACTAGGCTACTCGATGATGAAATGTGTGAAAATACTGACAGGTCATCCCCTTGTCCAGTTTTCCAATCCTATATAAACAACACCTTTCAGAGCCATTAAGTTGCATAGGATGAGCTAGTGTAGAATCAAACTCGCGGTATCATTCTTCCAAGAGGTTCTAAGGATTCTGATGTGTTTGCAATGGAAATCTGGTTCGAGAAGCTTGTTTGTATGGGTGTGTTTTCGTTTGGTGAGATTGATTCCAAGCTCATCTATCGCCCTGGTTTTTCACACCAAGAAAGCACTAACCATCAAGGAACATACTTCGTACACCACTTTGAGAAATGCACCAGTTTTCTGTGGGAGTGAATGCTCATACTGGAGCATCAAGGGCCCAAGGTCTTCGTCATAGCTTTCATGCACCCCATCCGCCAACCTTTTTTGAGGGGGTGAGGAGTACTTGAATGAAAAGCCACTGCAGAGGCTTGTTTTTGCTAGAAGAAAGGGGGAAGCTGTGAAGAAAGCTAAGCACAGAAAAGATATATATAAACTCCTTTGCCAGCTTTGAGCCCATGCAAAAAGGTTCCTTCTAGCATGGAACGAACACAAAGGGAAATGACATGTTGTTTACTCGACAAACAGGCAAGTGGTCGAGCCGAGTCATAAATGAGCCACCAGAAGCATCTGGAGACGTAATTTTCACTGCCCGTGAGTTCACAACCAGAAACGTTGTGATTTCATTCAGACCGAGCATGCACATTTTCTCCATGATGTTTGTTTAAATATATGTAAACTGTGGTAGAAGTACCATGCTCTAGTTGTTAATGTTTGATTATGATTATAAATAGTTTCAGATCCTATTTCGAGGATTAGCCTCGGGGTCTGAGACATTATAAAAAGGCTCCCCGCGAGGGATCAAATTTGAAGGGCAGGGTCACATTTCCTTTTGAAGCTTAAGTTTTAGTGAATTAGCCACCAATTAGCTTACTGCCTATTGAGTTACAAGTGGTTTCCATTTTCATACATTGAATTTCCCTAATCTTTATCATGATAATGGGGCTTGCATGTGGTTGTTGTTGATATGTATATATTCAATTAGAATTACTCATTGTATATCACATGGATGTAAGGACTAAAAATAGAACTTGGGGATGCATAACAACAACCCTCATTTTCATAGATAAATTCATAAAATCCAAAAGCCAAAGAAAATATTTCAAGGTTACACATTACAATTTACAATTCTCATAAGGAAAATAAAATCACTTACTTGAGCCAACTGTAGTTGTGGAAGCAAGATAGCTAAGACACCACCTCGTGAACAAGAATGAACCGTCGCTCCAGCAGCAACCATACCTACAAATGCCCAAATTAGACCAAACCCTAAAATATCCAAGCTAAAAAACTCTTGAAGATAAAACTACAACAATATAGTTTACCTCTAGTTGCCATGCCGAAATTACCAAGGTTTCCATGCAAAAAACAATGAGAACACTCAACTATACAAAATCCACCCTTCCATGAGGAAACTTTTCAAAAACGTGGTCAAAATTGGTCCTAGCAGCCTTAAGAGAATTTGTCCCAGTAGCCTTAGTCAAAATTGGTCCCAGCATCCTTAAGAGAATTCCCACCACAATTCATGGTTTGAGAATAATGCCTGCACCATGGTACCGTCCTATAGATAGTTGGTTTTTCTACCTATTCATGATTTGAGTTTGCTTTAATATTTCTTGAGGAGAATGATACATGCATACCAAAACAGGGTTTTTCACCACTGGATGCAAAAAGGGCTAACTAGCCTCAGAAAGATGACCGCCCTAAATTATGGGTTAGAGTAAATGCCCGTAGCACATGGGGGTTTTGTAGATTGGTATTCGACCTACCTGACCATGTCTTCATATTGTCTTGGAAGTGGATGAAGAAACATTTATGGGACTGCCAAAAGGGTGTTTTAGGCAGACTGGACCAAATTGAGAAATTTGTCTAAGTATGGACTTGGTGTTAAATCTTCCCAAGTGACCTTAAGGAAATGCCCGCCATGCCTCATAGGATGATGTGAAGAATGTATTGAGAATGTGAGTCTCTAGATTGTTGTATGGAGCATACAACCATGTCATTTTCCTCACCAAACTACAACATATATTTACGGAAGAATTGGTCCCGCTAAGCCTTAGTAAAAAATGGTCCCAACAGCCTTAAGAGAATTCCCACCACAATTCATGGTTTGAGAAGAATTCTCATGCCATGGTACCATCCTATATCTAGTTGGTTTGGATACCTATTCATGATTTGAGTTTGCTTTAATATTTCTTGAGGAGAAAGGTACAGGCCTGCCAAAACAGGGTTTTTCACTGGTGGATGCAAAAATGGATAAGTAGCCTCAGAAAGATGCCCACCCTAAATTATGGGTTAGAGTACATGCTCGCAGCACATGGGGGTCTTGTAGATTGGTATTCGGCCTACTTGACCATGTCTTCAGATTGTCTTGGAAGTGGATGAAGAAAACGTTATGGACTTGCCAAAAGGGTGTTTTTGGCAGATTAGACCAAATTGAGAAATTTGTCAAAGTATGGAATTGGTGCTAAATCTGTACAAGTAGCCTTAAGGAAATTCCCACCATGCCTTATAGGATGATTTGAAAAATGTATTGAGAATGTGAGTCTCTAGAGTGTTGTATGGAGCATACAACCATGTCACTTGCCTCACTAAACTACAACATATATTTAAGGAAGAATTGGTCCCAGCAGCTAGTGGATTGGTCTTCGGCTTACTTGACCATGTCTTCAGATTGTCTTGGAAGTGGATGAAGAAAGCGTTATGGACCTGCCAAAAGGGTTTTTTAGGCAGATTAGACCAAATTGAGAAATTTGTCTAAGTATGGAATTGGTGTTAAATCTGTCCAAGTGGACTTAAGGAAATGCCCGCCATGCCTCATAGGATGGTTTGAAAAATGTATTGAGAATGTGAGTCTCTAGAGTGTTGTATGGATCATACAACCATGTCACTTGCCTCACTAAACTATAGCATATATTTAAGGAAGAATTGGTCCTAGCAGCCTTAGTCAAAATTGGTCCCAGCAGCCTTAAGAGAATGCCCTCCATAATTCATGGTTTGAGAAGAATTCCCGCAACCTGGTACCATCCTATAGCTAGTTGTTTTGGATACCTATCCATGATTTGATTTTTCTTTAATCTTTCTTGAGGAGAAAGATACAAGCCTGCCAAAATAGGGTTTTTCACCAGTGGATGCAAAAATGGCTAAGCTGTCTCATAAAGATTCCCACCATAAATTATGGGTTAGAGTAAATTCCGACAACACATGGGGATCTTGTATATTGGTCTTCAGCCTACCTGACCATGTATTCAGATTGTCTTGGAAGTGGATGAAGAAAAATTTATGGACCTGCCAAAAGGGTGTTTTAGGTAGATTAGACCAAATTGAGAAATTTGTCTAAATATGGAATTGGTGAAAAATATGCCCAAGTGGCCTTAAGGAAATGCCCGCCATGCCTCATAGGATGATGTGAAAAATGTATTGAGAATGTACAGGGAAGAGTGGTGAAAAAACAAGAAATTCAAGAGGTAGTAGTTGATATCCCAAATATGGATGATGGGAATCCTATAAAGCCTGATGTCATTATAAGAAGTGTGAGACAAGCCAAAAAAAAAAAACGTTCTAGATGATCGAAATGCAACATTGTATGCAAAATGGTGAAAGAAACTTATGTTGCAATAAGCATTTCTAGTGATCTTGTCGTACTAAAAATGTATTCTATTGTGATAACATTTATGTTACCAAATTTTGGAAATGTAACAAATGATGGAAGGTATATTAAATATTTAATTTTTGTTTTCAGTAATAAAATTACAGTCGTTTTATGTGTTTGCTTATATTTTGTAAATTTCTGTCTTTTTTAGGCTAGTTCTATAGGCATTACAGCTTTGGGTTATTCATTGAAATTTGGTTGCATGAGTATAATTGTATGACATTGTTCCACAATTGGAATTTCAGTTTCATTAGATAAAGAAACTTACATAAATACAACAATACATAGCATCAAAGTTCTCATAAATAACTTGAGTGTTCTCAATCCATCATCCCCATAATATCCCTATAATATCAACGGTTCCAAGCAAACAACTAGGATCTACCTATGTCAACAAATCTACTGACATCTCATATCCACTACTCATTATCACTTTTAATTTCTTACAAATTCAAATATATATGCCTACAGTACACAAGTTAAGTTTTCAATTTTGATATTGTTAACTTTCTGCCTTGTTATGTACACTTATTGAATAGTTAAATTCAAAATTACCATTCACGTTAAATGCATCAAAAACATATACATTGTTAAGAAATAAACACACACACACATATAAATTTATGTATTAAAACTTGAAATGTATTTACATACACAACATATATAAATAATGTTATTCCATAGTTCTAGGTTGTTTGGGAGGTTTAGGCTGCAAGTCCTCCTTTTCTAGAGAAGATAAATTTGTACATGCTAGTCTCTTGGCTTGTCTAGAAGCTCCTGGTTCTTCAGAAGCTGGAGCAGGTGCATGTTCTGATTTTCATTCTCATTCTTTCACTTTTGTTGCACATTTGTGCAAACTTTCTCTCAATATATCTTTATCTTGGATGTACTTCTTCATCAATTCCTCATTCTTCTTATTTTTATCTTTGTGTTCCTTTTCCTTTTGCTGAAGACGATCATTTGCACATTTCAACTTAGACTGAACTTGGGTCAATTTTTTCCTGAGCTGATCTGTCTCTGTCTCCAACTCTTTTGCCCTCAATTCTCTATTATCTGGAGTATACACAATTTATACTCGCTGAAGCATGTTGTTCTTCTGCAGAGTGGCAATTTGGGATTTTAGATCTTTTATCTCATACTTACATCCCAAATGTTGTGATTCTCTATCCTCTAGTATTTTCAATCTGAGCTCTTTAATCTCATCATCCCTCTCATCTAACTTGTTTGTCAATGTTTATTTTATGGTTGACCACGTAGAGAGATCAACTCCATCATTCATTGCTGCACTAGCATCCATCAAGGAATTCTCTCGAATTCTTAAGAAGGCACGATAGCTTTGTAACCCCTTTTTGACTTCTGCATGAGCTTGTATTGCATTAAAAGCTACATCTAGTGCCTTATCTCTATTTTGCATGGAACTCTCATACCTTATTAAAGACTGTTGGTGTGCTGACATATCATAAATTTCACCAAAAATCATATGCCTACTCTGTCCCTTACCAATTTAAGATTCTTTTAACTTTTTAACTCCTCTAGTCTGTAGTTCTGCAGTAATCTTTTCAAGTTCAGCTATTTTCCCTTTCAACTCTTCATCTTTCTTAGCAACTATGTTTTTCATGTTTTCCTTTTTTTCTATATTCATTTATCTCAAGTTGATGTTTATTGTAGTCTTCAGCAAGGTTGTTTTGAAAGTCATCCTTCATTATTTCAATTATTTTGTTTAACTTATTGACTTCAGTGGTAAGTATTGATTCCTAGCCGATAACAGTCCTTAGAGGGGGAATTTCCAAAACCTTCGGTCGACATTTTAGCTCATCTTCCAATCTCTTTATGGTTTCTTCATCTTTCTTCCAAACAACCATATATTCTTCCCTGCATTTCTCATTTTCATTTCTAAATTCATCCTGAATTTTCTCTAGTTCCTTATTCAAAGACCGAAGAACAGATTCCTTGCTTGTTATTATCCTTCTTGAACTGTCAACAGTATTCACAAGGGATCCTTTGTTGGGGCTCGAACCTTGAAGGTCCTTAATTTTGGCAACTCTGCGGTTTTGGTGCGAAGCTTGTAAGCGGAGTTGTGGCCCAAAATAGTCTTAGGGGCTTTAGGGTTGGGTCAAAGCCCCTCTTTTTGTAAATGTCTCATGGTTTTTGGGTACCCATTGTTTAAGCCCATGGTATTGTAATAGTGCACTTGTATAAATAGGCACTTATGTAAAGAAGTGAAGGGCGATTTTTGTGTTATGATGATGATAATTTGATGTGAAAAAGCTAAGGTCTATTTTTGGGTTAAGGTTAAGTCCCAGTTGAGTGCGTGGACGACCTCTGTAGATGAGTGCGTAGAGGGTTTTGAAGAAAGGTTCTGCAGCTAAGTGCGCAGTTTTGGGTTGTTGAGAATATCTGCAGCTGAGTGCATGGACGACCTCTGTAGCCGAGTGCGTAGAGGGTTTTGAAGAAAGGTTCTGCAGCTAAGTGCGCAGTTTTGAGTTGTTGAGAAGATCTGTGGCTGAGTGTGCAGATCAAAACTGTGTGTTTTGTAAATTGATGAATATAAAACGCAGTTCTGTGGATGTAGCCCCTACACTAGGGGTGAACCACGTATATCTTGTGTTGTGGTGGTTCTTTTTATTTTGTTCCTCTTATGTTTTTTATGCATTTGATAAGTAGATGAATGATAAAGTCAGATAAACTGCTAAGTACTAACTTCGCTGTGAATTCCCAGTTAAGGGTTAAGCAAGAAACTATCTTTCTATCTAAACTGTGAATCTATTTAAGTGAATATCGAAGCTCTGTATTGCATGATTATTCTTTGTTAAGGCTAAAGGTACAGTAATATCCCTCTTTCGCCTACAGAAACCTAATTTTGTGGCACCCCATAGCTGTTTCAGGTGAGACTGCAACCTTTTTGCAGGTTGTTTCCGAAAGGGCCAACACTCTGGGTTTGTTTGTTGGTGTGAAGATAAAAAGATAAGAACCTGGGTCTTCCCCCCTACCCAACAAATTGGTTCTGTTGCCGGTTGAACCAGTATCTGCTTCAAGAGGGATCTACGTCATACCTGGATGGATATGTTTTGGAGGCCCTCAGTAAAAGAAATCAATGACTGGATTGAAGATACTTATCTGAAATTTGTTGAACAAGAGAATAAGGATCCTCGTCGTAGCTCAGATGACTTCTTGCAAAGGTACATTTTTACTGATATTTATGAAATTTTCTTTGGTAGTATCCACATAGAATTGCACTAGTGGTTATCCAAGTTGACAGAAAGAAAGACAAACTTCAAAGAAGATCAGTCTCCTGACTGGACCCCAAAAAGAATTAAGCCGTTGAAAAGTGTGAACAACGCGGTATCAAGAGCTGTTGACTTCTGGACAACGCAAACCCTTAAAGCATTTGTAACGGAGTTCACCATCGACACGCATACTTCTTTCAACGAAGCAGAATGACAGTTTTTCAAAGGACCAAGGGGTAAGTACCTAAATTCATTAAGTCTGAAAATTAAAATGCTCTTGGTTGAGAAAGGCATATTACTTATCCAATCATATTGCTAGATTTATTGCTACTAACCTATGTTTGGAAGTGAAAGTGACTTCGACGAGCTAAGTGGTTTTCTTCGCAATGGTAAAAGATACAAGAGAACTCTTGGATCCTATATCCTCGGCTAGAATACCGATTATACCCCATTAAGTCCAGAAGAATCTGAATATGAAGAAACCCCTTTTGTTAGAAACCCTCCTATAACTCCACAGCGAAGATCTGTTGTCCCTAAGAACCCTTCGCAGTCTGAAAGTAACCCTAGCCTGAGTAGTCCTGTCGTAGTTCATTCTACCTCAGAAAGTTCCCTTCCTCCTATTACCAGTCTTCCCTCTCCTCCTCCCACTCCCCCCCCCTCGATCTGCTATGGCCCATGTGAATGATGACATCAAGCTCCCAGTCTTTAAAGGAACTAGATCAGAGGATCCAGAGCAATTTTGGTTCTTATGCGAAGCTGGTTGGACTACTAAGAATATTATGGATCAAAATACAAGAAGAGTGCAGCTGGTCACTTCTTTCAGAGACCAAGATTTGACCTGGTTTATGATTTTTTCTAGTACTCAAAACTATATCTTGGCTGATATTAAAAAATCAATGATTAAAGAATTCAAGAATCCTAAATCAGAGTCACAGTGTATAACTGAACTGAAAGAAATTCAGCAGAAGTGAGGTGAATTGGTCTGGGACTTTGATCAGAGGTTCAAGGTCCTGTTGGATCAAGTTAGCTTCACTATTGGACCAGAACAACATAAAGAATGGTTCATTGCAGCACTATTGCCTCATATCTGGACTCCACTTATGCAACAAAACGTTGCTGATCAGCAAGAGGCGTTGGAAATTGCTATGAAACTTGAAATAGCTCCTGTTGGAGATAATTCCGGAATAGCCCAGATACAGGCACAGTTAGCAGAAATGGCTTTGGAGCTTCGTGACATGAAAAAATGGAAATCTATTCGAGAAGAGGCTTGTTGTACACAATGTAAGATAGAAGGTCATGACAAAGAATAGTGTTCTACATTAAGAAATTATTTGAATACTAGTGCACCGAACCCGTTTAACCCTAATGTCCTCTATTGTGAGATCTGTAGAACAACTGGCCAGCATCGACCTGAAGATTGCTACCTACTGCAGAGATATGTTCAAGTACCTAAGAATCCCTACTGCAAATTCTGTAAGTCAGTTGGACACAACGAAGACGAATGTCGCAGCTTTGACCTCATGAGAGAGCGAACCTATGATGCTTATAGGGTACTAGGGTACAACCCGATGCACAAGGCAATGATGGATATGGTTACCGTGGCAATACACCAGGTCGAGGTAATTTCAGAGGTCATGGTCGTGGTAATATGCCTGGAATAGGTCGAGGCCAGGTTATTTGCTATAACTGTAATCAGACAGGACATGTAGCTAGAGACTGTCAGAACCCAACTACGACATGTCGATATTACAGAGCAGTAGATCATGTGATTGAGTAATTCCCATAGTTGATAGCCAAGATACAAGAAATAAATGGTGCTCCTACTCAGAATGTTCAGATGATTGCTGTAGAGAAAAGACCTGTCCCAGCCCTTAACGTTGTTACAAGGACTGGAGCTACGACGCAGATGCAGAGTAAGGGGAAACAGCCTGACGAGGCTTGGGTCTGTAAGACCCCATAGAAAATTCCAGCCTTCGATGTTGGAAGAGAAAAAGGAACATTTATGGAAGCTAAAAAAGACTTTGCTGATCTGAGAACATCGGTAGCAACTACGCAACAACATCAATAGTAGTTACAGTATCAAGAAGCTTCGCCGAATCAAGTAAGCACACTAACATAATTTTTGTAGAGTTGTATGAAGCTATTAAGCAATCAAAATGCTTTGAATGAGTTACAGAAAGTTATTGCATCTTGCGAACCTCAGTGAAGCTCTGATAGAGGAAAAACTATTAATAGAGTTAGAAGGACTGGAAGAGAAATGAGATTGCATACTCAGATAGGAGATTATGACATGACTGATATCATTTTAGACCTGGGATCAGAAGTAAATGTCCTAACCAAGAAGACAAGGGAACAAATGGGAAAACCTACGTTAGAATGGTCCCCTATACAGTTGAGATTATCCAATCAGCAGAAGATTGTGCCCTTGGGAAGATTCCCTCGAGTACTAGTGGATATTGATGGAGTCATTACCTTAGCAGACTTTGGAGTCATTGAAATAATTGATGATAGCAACCCCTATCCAGCCTTGCTAGGAATTGAATGGGCAATAGAAAATTATGTTGTAATCAACCTTAAGAATAGATAGATGAATTTTGAAGGAAAAGGCTTGAGAGTCATAGTACCGTTGGACCCTTCTCAAGGAGAAAGGCATACAGAGCCAGTCAGAGATGAAGATCAGGATGTTTTGGATCATATTTACAACATCATAGGTAAAGAAGAAGACTATGTTAATCCTATTGCTGAAGGTATAATGGATTGGTAGTGTGACATTTTTTGCATGACTAATTCAGATGAAGGCCTAGAGAATTGGCAGAATCAATTTTATGAGCTACAGGGACATCGATGTGCAAGAATTACCAAGTCTATCAGATGGGTTGGCTCACAGACAAGAATCTTACCTACTTTTGATGGCTTGACAGACCCAGAAGATTTTATTGTACAATTCTCAGAGCAAGTACGAGATTCACAGAAAATGGAGACTCTAGATTCATTATTTAGAGCCACAACTGCCAGATGGTGGAATGGTCATAAAAAGTATATTCATAGTTGGGGAGCTTGTCAAAAGTTTCTTCACCTGAGATTTATGGATCGACCCCAGGAGGTATGAAGCAGATTTAATGGTAAGACTAGTCCTCGGGAACATTTGGAGTAGTACTAGTCCTCAGAAACATTTGGAGCAGTGTTATGAAGCATGGAAGCAGGTACCTTGTGAAGAATTGGTACATAGGTTTCTACACACTCTGGAACCGGTAGCAAAGAACTGGTATGCGGAGGTGGAGCTTCACCATTGGTACTGTAAGTTGGGTTATCCTTGCTGATAGTTTTGTGCTCAAATTTTCTATTAATGAGGTTTGCCCTACTTTGGACATAGCTATTAGGTTGATCCATACTACGGTGTTTGATGATAAAGAAATAGCTGAGCACCAACCTGATTGGGAGGAACAAGAAGCTAATGCAGTAGAATGCTATAACCTCCCCATTGATGAAGACGATGACCCTCGCAACATTAATATTCCTGAGTCAGAAGGACATTGCGAAGTACATGGACCAACAATCGAATCACTTGAAGTAACTCAGCCCTTGAAAACAAGGAAAGTAAACATTGGATCAGAAGAAATGCCTAAGTACGTGACCATAGGAGATTATTGGGACGAAGAAATGGTGAGCAAAGTGACTGAACTCCTCCATGAGTATCAGGACTTATTTCCGACGAAGTTCTCAGAAATGAAAGGTATCCTTGGTGATATAGGATTGATAAAAATACCTTTGAAAGCTGATGCGAAGCCTATGAAGCAACGCCCTTATAGGCTGAACCCTAAGTATAAAGAAAAAGTCAGGATGGAGCTAGATAAGATGCTCGCTGTAGGAATCATTGAGCCTGTCGAAGAGTCTGAATGGGTCAGCCCTATGGTGGTACAAGAAAAGAAGACCAAGGGAGAAATCAGAATTTGTGTTGACCTGAGGAAGCTGAATGATGCCTGTTTACATGATCCTTTTCCTACTCCCTTTACCAATGAAGTTTTAGACAATGTCGGAGGTCAAGAAGTGTATTCTTTCATTGATGGATTTTTAGGTTACCATCAGATCAGAATCGCTCCAGAGGATCGACATAAAACAACCTTCGCTATGGAAATGGGATCTTTTCAGTAAACTGTTATGCCCTTTGGATTGAAGAATGCACCTGCTATGTTTTCCAGAGTAGTCATATCTGCATTTAAGGAATTTATTCATAAGTTCTTGGAAGTTTACTTTGATGATTGGACTATCTTTGGTTTATTGAAAGATCATATAGCCAATTTAAGACTTATGCTGGACAAGTGTAGACAACATCAGATTTCATTGAACCTGAAGAAGTGTATCTTTTGTGCACCTTTTGGAATTCTGCTAGGTCACATTGTATGCAAGCAAGGATTGATGGTGGATCCTGCGAAGATAGCCATTATTGTGAACTTGCCACCTCCAAAGTCTGTTAAGCAACTTCACACTACTCTTGGTAATACTGGATATTACAAGAAATTCATTAAAGGATATGCTCATATTACAACCCCTATGGAAAAGAAATTGAAGAAAGATATTAAATTTGAATGGACACCTGAATGTTAGGAAAGCTTGGATATTTTGAAAGAAAAGATGGTAACTGCCCCTATCTTAGTATTCCCTGACTGGAGTAAGGAGTTTCATGTTCATGTCGATGCATCTTCCATTTCTTTAGGTGTAGTATTGGCTCAGTCATGTGAAGGTAATATTGATTACCCTATTGCTTTTGCAAGTAGAAAATTGTCTACAGTAGAAAAGAATTATACTATGACAGAACGAGAAGGTCTAGCTATGGTTTATACATTGTATAAATTTCGACATTATTTGTTAGGATCTCATTTTAAGATGTTCACTGACCATTCTGCTTTGAAGTATTTGGTTAACAAGCCTTTGTTAGGTGGAAGGATATGCAGATGGCTAATTTTGTTTCAGGAGTATGACTTTGAGATCATAGTTAAGCCAGGAAGACTTAACCTAGGGCCTGACCACTTGTCGAGGCTCGAGTCAGGAGAAGAGCCCAGTAGTCTAGACAAAGGTCTTCCTAATGCCCAATTGTTTGTCATCCAGATGGTTGATGACTATTTTCAGGATATTGTTCAGTACTTGTCTACAGGTTTTGCACCGTCTAATATGACAACACAGTAGAAGAAGCAGCTGGTGGTTAGAGCAACTAAATTTACCTTGATAGCAGGACAGCTATATAAGATGGGACCAGATGAAATACTACATAGATGTGTCCTAGAGCATGAAAAGCCATTGATTTTGGCTGAGGCACATTCTGGAGCAGCAGGAGGTCATTATGCAGGAAAAGCTACAGCACAGAAGATTCTGACAGCTGGATTGTGGTGGCCTATGATTCATAAGGATGCAAGAAAGTATTGCCACAGTTGTGATATCTGTCAGAGGACAGGCCACACCCCTTTTAGGCTGGTATATGGACAAGAAGCAGTTATGCCCATGGAGTACATTGTTCCTAGCCTCAAAATATCTGCCTTCATAGAGATGGATAATCCAGCCGTGTTAAATGAAAGACTGGTGAAGATATTGGAACTAGAAGAAGACAGATTCATTGCAGGTTTCCAGCAGCAAGTACAGAAAGCTAAAGAAAAAGCATGGCATGATAGACACATTAAGAAGAAGCATTTTTAGAATGGTGATCTTGTGCTCTTGTACAACAATAAATTAATGAAGTTCCTAGGTAAGTTCAAGACACATTGGAAAGGACCATACATAGTTCAGAAAGTTACCGATGGTGGTGCAGTTCAGTTAGCTAAATTGAATGGAGAAATTTTTCCTTCCATGGTGAATGGAAGTAGATTAAAGAAGTACAGGGACAAGCCTGTACCCCCTAATCAGAAGTAATAGCAAGAAGAAGAGTCTAAGTACCAAGAACATTTGCAATTGGGTACTAGACTATAATGAAGCTGTTCTCAGAGAGATTTGGTAGATTTACGAAGTGTCGAAGGTTGTGGAAGAAATTCTGTTGGGGGTCGAAGTTCGAAGTCCTGAGTCAAAGGTCCTTATTGTGGTGAAGCTGAGGTTAGTGTTTGTGCCGAAGAAGAAAGGTGTGTCGAAGATTAAAATGCGACCGTTGGAAAAAATCAGATTTGGCGGCGCCAGTACATTAACGGCATTAACTGCCTGTAATGATGAGATTTTGGGAAATCTAGCGCCGTTTAGACAAGATCTACCACCGTTCGATCAGATTTGGTGTCTTTAATGCACAGTTATGGCATATTTGGTCATTGGATTCTATAAGAAGACACCCAAACCTGCAAATTTCGCATTATGCATTTTCTTGAGTTTTACAGTTCAATCCATGTCAGCAGATCGCGAAGTCTAGGAATTGGTAAGAGAATTCAGAGAGAGGGGTCTGAAGAACCTTATGAGAAACCCACCTACATCTACACCTCCTGAAGAGGCTCCCCCAGCGTCGAATCAACCAATGTACACATGATCAACCAGAAAGAAATTTAAGACAGAAGTTGGCTCTAAGCGGAACGAAGAAAGGCACAATCCATCAGGAAAGACACTGAAGGATCCTGAGATGAATCCTCCTGGTTCGGCAAAGCTCCCACCAGAAGGTTTTGAAGAATTCGGTGAGGATGGGAATGTTGCATCGCAGGGTCCAACATATCTTCCGCCTGTGCGACCAGGAGTTCATCCACCTCGATGGACAACCAAGTTCACATTATGCACCCCTTTGCTACCACAGAGTGTGAAGTTGGTCGGCACAATGACAGGAAGATTAGACCGCCTCAAGTACGCAAACCGTGATACGAATGATTGTGCAAATTTTCTGCAGTTCGCACCGAGGAAATATTTGCACTCCGTCCATTATTTGGAGGTGGGAACAACATTACTTGAAGTAAAACAGTGGGCTGCTGGCTTGGAGCAAGTTGGCTTGTTGAAGATGCTGAATGTCCCCCACTTTGGTTGGAGCACGCAGGTTACCGTGGTGGTCAAGCAGCTATTGGAATTGGTGCATGATGGGCACCTATGGATAGGAAACCAGAGAATTTCCATTGATGGAGAGCTCATTCATAGGATTATAGGATTTCTGAAGGAAGGGCCTGATACTGGGATTGAATTTGTTGGGAAGCATGAAGATATGAAGCTAGCGCAACACATGAAGGACCACTTCAGTCTGAGAAAGGTAAAGCGATAGTATCAAACCTCGACA
This sequence comes from Pseudotsuga menziesii, assembly GCA_001517045.1. Classification (NCBI taxonomy): domain Eukaryota; kingdom Viridiplantae; phylum Streptophyta; class Pinopsida; order Pinales; family Pinaceae; genus Pseudotsuga; species Pseudotsuga menziesii. The sequence goes on along the minus strand of LPNX010749749.1, from coordinate 45,406 downwards.
ATTCGGCACCAAAACATTCGCTTTGCCGCAGAGCTCCTAGCATGCAAAATCATGCAGAAGTGCAGACCTAATGAAGTACCTTCCCCGATCGTCAGTATCGCTACGAACTGTGCCGAAGGCTATAGTTACAAATGGGCAGAGTACATTGCTAGAGAATTCCTTGAAGATGTCTGCGATGCACAGGAGAAAGGTAGACCCTTTCATTACTCATGGTTGTTAGTGCTTATTGCATTGGTAGGATGGAGAGAACCTACCGAGGCGTAGTTTGTCGATGTACCTCCAGAGATGCCTGGCGTAGAAAGGTATGCATCTCTTTGGGTCTCACAGGATAAGGCCTTGCAGCAGATGATGAACTATGTGTTCGCCTTCTATGCAATGAATATTTCATATGAGATCTTGAAAACACTGCGGCTCAGTATTGAGCTATGTTCTCAATATACGGGAGTGGCCAACTTCAAGGCTAACATGCATAATGTCTTCATCCAGGCCCGCGCCATTAGAGGAATTTTGGGGTCTAAAATGGGCCTCCTAAGGAAAATAATAAAATAATAGTTAAAATAATAAAATAATATTGATTAATTTTGGAGGAAGAAAGAAAAAAACTACTTTTTGTGTTCATATTTTCGACATATCTCCCTGTGTTTTTACTCAAATTTCAATCATGAGAGCTCGTTGGATGTGGAATTTGATTCTGCATCCAACGAGTACCCACAATGCATACTTTTGATGGACCCCGCTACCCCAAAAACAAGAAATACGTGAAAAAATGTGATGATGATGTCATCATCACATTTTTTCAGGTATTTCTTGTTTTTGGGGTAGCGGGGTCCATCAAAAGTATGCATTGTGGGTACTCGTTGGATGCAGAATCAAATTCCACATCCAACGAGATCTCCCGATCAAAATTTGAGTAAAAACACAATGAGATATGTCGAAAATACGAACAAAAAAAGTAGTTTTTTTTAATGACAAATATGTCAATTCAACCATTATGGTTGACTTATTTTATTGAAATTCTATTGGTTCTTGAATTCCAACTCACAAAAACTTATTTTGGCACGTTTTCTTATAAGGCCCATTTTAGACCCCAAATTTCCTCTAATGCATATAACGAGCATACATGGTGGAAGTTACCATACATGGTAAACGAGGAAGACATCCTCGCAGTAGTTCAGCAGTGGCCGACTAAATGGATGAAGGACGTAGGAACAAGGCCCAACATACCAGTTCCCCCAGTAACAAATGTCGGCGTAGGTCCGAGTTAGCCACTGTAGAATGACCCACTCGAAGAAAGCGAAGAACAAGATGAGTCACAGTAGAGCGAAGGTGACCAGGGTGGAGATGAAGGAGCTGATGAAGAAGAAGAAGAATCGTTCAAAACCATCTCATACCCCAATCACCCAGATAAGCACAAGTCTCTCGAAGCAGAGGAAGTTACTAAGCCTCAGCCCAGAAAGAAAGCTAAGGCATCGAAGGGCAAGAATATCATCAAAGAGCCCACTTTGACAATTGAGGAGCTTGATCAGGCTCTGACGAAGTACACAGAGGTATTATCCAGCAAGTGGGCAGAGTTTGCAGCTACACATCTTGATGCGCTCGTTGGCGTAGCACAACGAATTACATAATTGAAGGAGCTAGCGAAAAGAACAGCAACTGGCGTCGCAGCAAGCAGTTCCCTAGTAAGCACGTAGCTAGATAGAAGAAAATGGCCTGCCAGAAACAACAAAGGACAAGTACCAAGTGTAGCTCTTATAATAACTGACGTAGCATCTCGATCGCAGATGAGCATGACAGTTGAGATAGATTACACCAAGTTGTCTATGCCGGAGCTGCATCTTTGTCAATTGGCACTTATGAAGGAGATCCAAGAACGAGACAAATACTCACACATGCAGTTATAGAATACCACGAAGCAGAGTGAGAGCCTCACAGTGCAGTTGGAAGAAGCTAAATAGAAGAAGAGGGAAGCAGAAAACAAGCGGGCTACACTAGCATGAGTGTTGGATGAGGCGTGTCGAATTATCCTTGACTTTGACATGCAGGATGAAGAAGAACCGAAGCAAAGAATTGTCAAGCTGAAAGACTATGCACAATAGTCTCGAAGCCAGATAGAAAATATGAAAGCAGAACATGAGGCTCAGATTGCGGAGCTTCAACTTCGCATCATTCTTGAGAGTCCACCAGAGGTCAGGGAACAATGTTGCAAAGATATTCAGGCCTTAGCAACGAAGATCTCAGATCTTGTGAGTAGTGCCTCAAAACTGCTAGACGAAAGCATTGAGGCTTGGGAAAACTTGCAGGACAACCTAGAAGTTGAAAAGTTGCAAGAAACCATCAAGCAACGACAGACAGAGTTGGACACAGTAAAGGAAGAAATTAAGACATTGCCTCCTATGCAGAAGATGCTTAAGGTGAAGCATAGCAATAAGCTCCAGCAAGAAATTGAGTTTTGCAGAAGGAAAGAAACACTGTTAGTGAACTCTGAGTAGCCCCTTATTAACGAGGCCTTGGAGTTGAGCACTGCTACGAACAACCAGCTCAAAGTTTTGAAGGAGTATGACGTGTTTGCACAAGAAAATTCCAACGAAGCATCTGCAGCAACATTGCAGGAGATAGTGGAGAAGGAACAAGCAACCAAAGATATCATGCGCAACCTCAACAAGCAATTTACTATCTTCGCCAACAAGATTCTGCCACCCGAAAAGCAGCAGAGTGTCCAGGGACAGGACACTAGTGAGTCTTAGGGGCCTGTTGGCGCTTGGACCTTGAAGGTCCTTAATTTTGGCAGCTCCACGGTTTTGGTGCGAAGCTTGTAAGCGGAGTTGCGGCCCAAAATAGTATTAGGGGCTTCGGAGTTGGGTCGAAGCCCCTATTTTTGTAAATGTCCCATGGTTTTTGGGTACCCATGGTTTAAGCCCATGGTATTGTAATAGTTCACTTGTATAAATAGGCACTTATGTAAAGAAGTCAAGGGTGATTTTTGTGTTATGATGATGATAATTTGATGCGAAGAAGCGAAGGTCTATTTTTGGGTTAAGGTTAAGTCCCAGCTGAGTGCGTGGATGACCTCTGCAGTTGAGTGTGCAGAGGGTTTTGAAGAAAGGTTATGTAGCTAAGTGCGCAGTTTTGGGTTGTTGAGAAGATCTACAGCTGAGTGCGCAAATCAGAATTGTGTGTTGTAAATTGTTGAATATAAAACACAGTTCTATGGACGTAGCCCTACACTCGGGGTGAACCACGTATATCTTGTGTTGTGGTGGTTCTTTTTATTTTGTTACTTTTATGTTTTTATGCATTTGATAAGTAGATGAATGATAAAGTCAGATAAACTGCTAAGTACTAACTTCACTGTGAATTCTCAGTTAAGGGTTAAGCAAGAAACTGTCTTTTTATCTAAACTGCGAAGCTATTTAAGTGAATTTTGAAGCTCTGTATTGCATGATTATTCCTTGTTAAGGCTAAAGGTACAGTAATATCCCTCTTTCGCCTGCAGAAACCTGATTCTACGGCATGCCATAGCTGTTTCGGGTGAGACTGCAACCTGTTCACAGGTTGTTGCCGAAAGGGCCAACACTATGGGTCTGTTTGTTGGTGTGAAGATAAAAAGATAAGAACCCGGGTTTGCCCCCCTGCCCAACATCCTTGTAATCTTGCAATTTCCTATAAACAGGGAAAATTTTTAGGAGGCTTCAAAAAATGGAATTTGGCAACTTTTTTTTTTGGAAAAAAACATTGAAAAATAGCATTGAAAAATGCCTCCTACCTTAAAGAGGTCCTGTATTTGCAAATTTTTAATAGAAGAATCCATAGTATCCATGTGTTCTATTTCTAACCTTGCAATTACTTGTAAATAGTGACAATTTTAACAAGGATTCAAAAAAAAGGAATTTGGCAACTATTTCTTTTTGAAAAATAGCACTGAAAAATAATGCCTACCTTTAAGAGGTCTCGAATTTGCATCTACTTAATCCTATAGAGTTCTATGCTCTGTACTGCGGTAAGATAAACATAGGAAAACAAATTCTATGAAATTCATCTTCTTCTTTGAAATGCAACATTTTATCGAACAATAGCTTAAAAACAGTTTTACCATCAAAAAAATATTTTGGATAGGAAGTTTTCTCAACTCCCAACTATGGAGGTGTATATATAACAAGTGGCATTTCTGCATGAGCATAAATATCATCATCACTATGCTCTTCATGTTCATTAAACTCAACATCATGCATCTTGTTTACATTTATTTCTTTGCCTTCATGTAATCCGACCAGAATTGAGACAACATCAAATTCTTCAGGGTCACTTCCCATACCTTCCATACAGTACTCAAAAGGCTCTTCAGGGACTTGTACATTGTCCTTTGGATATTGTTGAGGAACTTCCTAGTTAATTTTGTTCAGTTTCAGCCTCTTAATGTATGTATTTATAAATCTGCTTCTTTCTACAGTGCTGGGTCGATATAAGTCAATAATTTGTAGTGTGCCAGGGTAACTGAACTTCACTCTCTTCATTTTTCTCTCCTGCAGTGCAAAATGCCTTTTTTTTCCAATAGATGAGGGACATCTATATCTAGGTCTTCAACCTAATGAATCACCAACTTCATACAATCACCTGAAATATCTTGCTTGTGGTGATTCATAATTGTCCTAAGTACAATTTGAATTAAGGTTTTGTATAGTCCTGGTGTAACATCTTTCATATTTAAACCATTCTGGGAAACCTTAACCATTTTTCCACATATTTTGTTTATCATCTCACCCTTTTCTACTTTGAGGTTTTTCTTGGTGGTCAACATTACTCCCCCCCTGCATGGATTTTTCGCTGCACCTGACAACAAATCAGGATCCAGACAAACCCTCCTCCCAAAAATAATCGATTCATTGGACTCATCATCATAACTAGAAAAGGCATTATCTATCTCTTCATTGTTGAAATTGAACCGACCTAAAAGAAAACGATGCACTCCTACTCTGACCAGGACATTTAGCATACCTTTTGGCCAGTTGGTTCTGTCAATCCATGCCTCAGCGCTCTCTTTGAATTTTCCAACAGTGAACCTCTCAACAACTTCAGAACCCCTTGTTTCAGTCGATGGCATGGAAGATGAGGCTGCTATTTCCATTTTGCAGGATGATGGCACGCTCAGAAAGGAAGAAGGGGATGCACACACAGGATGCACGCGAATGCATGCATGGGATACCAACATGCTGACTTTTCCAAACTAAAATAAAAATTACAAATGTGTTCAGACATTTCCAAACTATAATAAAAGTTACAAATGTGTTCTGACTTTTGCAAACTATAATAAAAATTACAAATGTGTTCTAACTTTTCCAAATTATAATAAAAATTACAAATGTGTTTCAAGTCAACTATACACAACTTACATTTTCAATTTCAATATAGTTAACTTTCTAGCATGTTAAGTATACTTATTTTTCTACATGTTAAGTATACTTATTGAAAATAAGAAAGTAAGAGTAAATAATAGAGTAAAAATTTGGCATTCTAACTATTCCAGAAAAAATAGAGTAATAGAGTGAGTAATATTATTCTCTACATGTTTTGATGTAATCTCAAACCAAAACCTCCTATTAAATGTTTATAGTAAATGTTTTTGGAAATTGGATGGCTAGATATATTGAGAACAATATCCTTGTGTTAATTTTATATAACCTAACCTCGTATGCTCACAGTCGACCTATGAAAGGTGCAATTTTAACCCTTTTTTTACTATTATGGACACTTGGTGTAAAATGCAAGGCATAAGCATAAAAATGCAAGCTAGGAATGCATAGAAGTTAAATTGAAAATGAATGACTAAAATTCCAAGTATCTTGGCCAAATTCAAAAAAATGACTGAAATTCTAAGTTTTGTAAATATTCAAAAATAGGCTTAGGAAAATGCACGACAATACAATTGTCATAAGTTGAAACTAACACCATGGGGTTGAAGATAGATATATTTTTGACAAAATCCTCTTTTGGTTTTTTAAAATTATGTTTCATTTGTCCAGAGTTAAATTGACAAAATGACAACTTTTGTGTTTTCAACCTAGTTTTACCCAGATCACAAAAATGCCCTCCCAACCCTAAGTATTGGGTATTTTTGAGTGATTTTAGTTGGAAATGGTATGTTTTACTATTTTCCACATTGATACATTTATTTTTTCAATTTTTGTTTAGAAAGTGCCCATTGTGCAAAAACACTACATGGTTGTCTTGTATTTATGAAATATCCACCTACATTAATAAAAATGCAAGCCAAGCCATCCTATTAAATGTTTATAGTAAATGGTTTTGGAAATTGGATGGCTAGATATATTTAGAAGACTATCCTTCTTTTAATTTTATATAACCTAACCTTGTATGCTCACAGTTGACCTATGAAAGGTGCATTTTTAACTTTTTTTACTGTTATGGACACTTGGTGTAAAATGCAAGCCATAAGCATAAAAATGCAAGCTAGGAATGCATAGCAGTCAAATTGAACATGAATGACTAAAATTGCAAGTATCTTGGACAAATTAAAAATTAATGACTGAAATTCTAAGTTGTTACATAAAAAACAGTGTGTAAATATTCAAAACCGGGCTTAGAAAATGCACACCACAGTCTGTACAATTGTCATAATTTGAAAATAACACCATGGGGTTGAAGCTAGATATATTTACATTTATTAATAAAAATTTATACTGTTAGGTGTAATCTATATGGTGAATTCTACTATTTAATGTATATGAATTATGTATTTGTTCCATTCAATTAAGTCTGGTATATTATTGTTCTGTTATAATTGGTTTTTCTTTTCGAATAATTTTTTCATTATATATGAAATTTGTAAGTTTGAAATGATAATATACATTTCCTGGCATGTGGGTTATTGTGAATATTCTTTTATATTGTCTCCAAATTGTCTGAAAAACCTCTTATTATAGCCTTCTAGATATGGTTGGATTCACCGTACAACACTCTAGAGATCCACACTCTCGGAATATTTTTATCATCATCCTATGAGCTGTGGCGGGCATTTCCCTAAGGCTAGTTATGCATATTTTACCAATAATTCCATACTTGGAAAAAATTTTGTCTTCTCCTAGGCTCGGTCTAATTTCCCTAAACCACATTTTCCAGGATACTTGGACCAATATTCCTGCACTTAGCCAATTTCTTGATTTTCACTAATTTGTCGTATTTATCCAGAATGATGTCATAATGCAACAATGATTTCAAATTCATGCCACATCATCATATATGCCATGCCATGCCATGCGTGAATCATCCTTAGTGTGGGTATCAACCTTAATGCGGGCATCACTTAGCCCCTTTACACCACTTGGACATTTTTTCTATCTTTAGTGTGCAAAATAAGATTTTTCTTCTATTTTTCTAGGTTGATATTTTCCTTATCTCGTCACCATAAGAAAAACCAAGAGCATGGCTAGATATCCATTTCAACAATGAACAGGACCATATCATCTGATGACTTTTATCATCAATTGAACACCTCCTTGTGAGCATTTTCAAGTGGTCTCTCAAACACTTTATCTAACACTTAACCAGTTCTCTTCAAACCCTAGGTCACCAAGGTGATTTCATTTTTCCTTCAAACTTGGCAATTGAGATTCCCAATGGGTATAGTTCAACAAGGTGAATCCAAAAAAACCACTTTCATCTTCTGTAGCTTCTTTCTCTCTCATCGGTGGGCATTTTTCTGGAGTAGTGCAAATATGGCTATGAGGCACTTTTGGCAAATTAATATCTTCTTCCTGAAAGACTTTTTGGCTAGGATAATTATATGGTTGGATGCACCATACAAGTCTCTAGAGATCTACACTCTCATAATATTTTTATCATCATCCTATGAGATGTGGTGGGCATTTCCCTAAGGCCAGTTAGGAATATTTTACCATTAATTCCATACTTGGACAATTTTTTATCTTCTCCTAGGCTTGGTCTAATTTCCCTAAACCACAGTTTTGGCAAGTCCATAAATTGTTCTTCAGGGTCTCTTTGGAAAAATTGAGACCATGTTTGAGTAGAAAAAACAACAACCTACAATATCCCCATGTGGTGCAGGCATTTTCTTCAACAAACGGTTTGTGGCGGGCATCCTCTTAAGGCTACTTGGACCAATATTCCTGCACTTAGCCAATTTCCTGATTTTCACTAATTTGTCGTATTTCTCTAGAACGATGTCATAATGCAACAATGATTTCAACTTCATGCCACATCGTCATATATTGCATGCCATGCCATGCATGCATCATCTTTAGTGCGAGCATCAACCTTAATGTGGGCATCACTTAGCCCCTTTACAACACTTGGCCATTTTTTTTGTCTTTAGTGTGCAAAATAAGATTTTTCTTCTATTTTGCCAAGTTTATATCTTCCTTATCTCTTCACCATAAGAAAAACCAAGAGCATGGCTAGATATCCATTTCAACAATGAACAGGACAATATCATCTGATGATTTTATCATCTATGGAACACCCCCTTGCGAGCATTTCCAAGTGGTCTCTAAAACACTTTGTCTAACACTTAACGAGCTCTCTTCAAACCCTAGGTCACCAAGGTGATTTGATTTTTCCTTCAAAATTGGCAAGTAAGATTCCAAATGGGTATATTTCAACAAGGTGAATCTAGAAAAACCACTTTCAGCTTCTGTAGCTTCTTTCTCTCTCCTCGGAGGGCATTTTTCTAGAGCAGTGCAAATATGGCTAAGAGGCACTTTTAGCAGATTGATATCTTCTTCCTGAAAGACTTTTTGGTCAGGATAATTATATGGTTGGATGCACCATACAAGTCTCTAGAGATATACACTCTCATAATATTTTTAAGATCATCCTATGCGATGTGGATGGCATTTCCCTATGGCCAGTTAGGCATATTTTACCAATAATTCCATACTTGGACATTTTTTTATCTTCTCCTAGGCTTGGTCTAATTTCCCTAAACCACAGTTTTGGCAGGTCCATAAATTGTTCTTCAGGGTCTCTTTGGAAAAATTGAGACCATAGTTGAGTAGAAAAAACAATAGCCTACAATATCCCCATATGGTGTGAGCATTTTCTTTAACAAACCATTTGTGGCGGGCATCCTCTTAAGGCTACTTGGACCAATATTCCCACACTTAGCCAATTTCCCGATTTTCACTAATTTGTCGTATTTCTCTAGAACGATTTCATTCAAATTCATGCCACATCGTCATATATGCCATGCCATGCCATGCATGCATGCATCATCCTTAGTGTGGGAATTAACCTTAACGTGGGCATTAGTTAGCCCCTTTACAACACTTAGCCATTTTTTGTCTTTATTATGCAAAATAAGATTTTTCTTCTATTTTGCGAGGTTGATATTTTCCTTATGTGGTCACCATAAGAAAAACCAAGAGCATGGCTAGATATCCATTTCAACAATGAACAAGACCATGTCATCTGATGATTTTTATCATCAATGGAACACCCCCTTGCGAGCATTTCCAAGTGGTCTCTCAAACTCTTTGTCTAACACTTAACCAGTTCTCTTCAAACTCTAGGTCACCAAGGTCATTTCATATTTCCCTCAAACTTGGAAAGTGAGATTCCCAATGGGTAGAGGCCAACAAGGTGAATCCATCAAGACAACTTTCATCTTTTGGAGCTTCTTTCTCTCTCCTCAGCGGGCATTTTTCTGGAGCAGTGCAAATATGGATGAGAGGCACTTTCGGTAGATTTATATCTTTGTACTAAAAGAATTTTGGGTTAGGCTAATTATATGGTTGGATGCCCCATACAAGAATATAGAGATCTACACTCTCATAATATTTTTATAATCATCCTATGAGCTATGGTGGGCATTTCCCTAAGGCCAGTTAGGAAGATTTTACCAATAAATCCATACTTGGACAATTTTTTATCTTCTCCTAGTCTTGGTCTAATTTCCCTAAACAACAGTTTTTGCAGTTTTTGCATATTTTTGCAAGTCTAATCTCCCTAAACCACAGTTTTTTCATGTTGGGTGTGCATTTGAGTAAAGCAATGCAAAATTGACTTGCTTCAGTAAAATCCACGCACATGCCTGATTTCATTTTCCCATACCTCAACCTGTCATACACGTGATGAATGTATTGAGTGTAAAATATGCCATATAATTGTATAAACCTGTAAATGGCAGTTTTTGCTTTTCCCTGCCTATAATATTCTGAACTTTGAACCGAGTGTCAAATACGTCACTTAACAAACCATCAAATTCTATGATTTGATGAACCTGAATCAAGTCGGATTCTGACAACATTGAGAATTATTGCATCACCCAGACGTGAACTCAACATTTCATCGTGATTAACCTTTTTTCCCCACCTTTCAATTATTCCAAGGGCCAACATAGTACACATATCCAGATTTGGCTTGACCGCATTGATTCCTTCCTAGCAACTGCAGTCAATTACCAATCATGTTGCTTCTTATGTAAGATTGATAAATAGGGGCCACTGTTATCAATACATTATGCAGTATTCAATCCATTCTCTATGTTCGTTAATTTTTGTCCAGTATGACCGCGAATGTGCGCAAATTTGAGTTCACTGATAGTATGAGTGAAATGGGTAGAATTGGAAAGAATTGGAGGCAGTCTCATCCGGGTTTGATGGCTTTCATTGGAAGATCCATTGCAT
>LPNX010749749.1:19252-34525 GCA_001517045.1 Pseudotsuga menziesii | reverse complement strand
CCCCCCCCCCCCCCCCCCCCCCGTGTTCCGCTATTGTGTTTTCCTTGTTCCATAGTAGTTGGTATCTTCGTTTGAAGCCAGGAAATTACAACAGAGGACGGGTTTGCTTGTGGGTGAATCGACATTCCAGTTTCACTCAAATGAAATCCACTTGTAACATGGTCAATCCAACCCTTGAGGTCTATAAATAGAATTTAATAGGTAGTAGGGACAGTTATTATTGAAGGATTTGTTTGATGTTATTGATTCAACTGTAAACCATCCCTCTGCTCTGTAATGAAAGCATAATATAATAAAAAATGCTCTTGGGCCCCTTTTAAAACTTTCTTGAGTATCGATCTCGTTATATTTTCACATTATCTCTATTTTTTTGCTCGAAATGTATTATATATGTTATGTTCTCATTTATTAATTTCTGCAAGGAACTATGATGATTTATATTATAATAAAAAAGAAACAGACGACACAAACTTGCAGAGCCATGAGATTGGTTTCCAAACTATGATTCTCGTCAACAAGAAACCAACATTTACAGTTATTCTGTTCTCATTTAAAATGTTGGATGCATTCTTATTTCACAATAGAAGTTTAATTTATGTCTGAAATTAAAACTATACTAGTCTAATTAGTTTTTGTATGCAAACTTCCAAATTTCATACCTACATTGTACTTCGATTGGAATTGGTGTGCATTTTTAGATCTAACAATGAAAAATTGGAAAATACTATCAATTGTTGTTCTGGATGACTTGGATTTTACTATAGATCTTACAATTTACATAAATGAGTACAAGAGTTTGTAGGAAAGATTGGTATGTCTATGTTATAGTGCAATTTATTCAATATAGCATGAAATGATGATCTGTCAATTCATTTATAGAGTATATTTCAAGTATATTTCATATGTCAATTCATTTGTAGAATATATTTCAAGAATATTTCATATGTCAAGTCATTTGTAGAATATATTACAAACAATATATTTCATCATTTGTAGTTTCATACACACTTCTCAGTATGGGTTGCACATTAAACTCTCTTAGATATAGGAAAAATGCAAATATGGATTACACATTAGAAACACATTAACTATGTCAAAATATATCCATTTCAAAGAAATGCTAACAATTTATATTACAACAATATTAGTATGTACATAGACATCAAATGTACACCATATTATTTTAGAAATCTAGGCTGCTTGGGCGAAGTGATCAAATTTGAAGGTTGGGTCTTAATTTCAATTGGAAGGGCATTTATTCTCTCAGCCCTTCATAGATGAAGGGAAATATAAATAATTGTCCTTTAATTGACAAGTATAAATTATCCAAACCTTTTCACCCAAAAAAATGCAAAAAACAAATATTGGTTTTCAGTGCTTGTTGTGAAAGCATACATGTATGTGATGGAGGGGCCTAAGTCAACTGAATCCTTTCAACTCACTGTATTTCTAAGTCTCAACACTCCTTTTAAATTGAACCAGAATACCAAAATAAGTTTATTAATGGATAGATTTGAGAAAGTTATAGGTATGTGTACTTAAGTGCTTGGGGCTCTAAAATTTGTTGTGTTTTGTAGCAGTCCATGGTTCACTGAATCGATAGTCATTGGTAGGAATTTAAATTATTTAATGAAAACAATTAATGTGTATAACCTCTATTCCTAAAACATTTTCCATGCTGATGCAGGCCACTACCCTCTTTATTGTCTTACCAAAGGGCATGATAATGAGGAAGAAGACCTAAAATTATGGACTTCACCTTCAAAGAATGCCTTGCAATCACATTGGTAAGGACTCGTGATAAAAAGATCAGAACCATCCAACGTGTCAAATCTCAGTTGATACTATTAATGAAAGACTTATAAGATAAATTTAATATAAGACTTATAGTTGTATCTTACTCTTTGCATCTTGACACATTTAATATTTTATGGTTGTCTTTGGGCCTTAACCGAATTTGTATTATAAGGTGAGGATGTGCAGGCATAATAATCCTTAGTTATGACCATGAGATGAGGATTTAAAGAGAAGAGGATGTAAAGAGAAGAGAAATTTATATGGATGGATAATTTCAAAAGTTTCACTTCTTTTGAAATGTTGATATAAATTATGACCTTCTTTATTGGAAGGGTAAAATTCAAATTTTAATTTTTTTTTGAAGGACAATTTTAACTTTACACTTCTGGGAAGGGATAGAACCCTTTGGAAGGGCTGTGAAGGGTTCGATTTTGAACGCTGCTTGGGAGGTTTTTGCAATTCCTCCTTTTTAGAATAATAAAAATCGCTATAGCTTCTCTTTCCTTTTCCATAACCCTCCAGTTCCACAGAAGCTTCATCGGCCATAAGTTTTAATTGTTTTTCTTGCTCATTCACTTTGTTTGCAAGAATTATCACTTCTGTATGCAATCTATATTCTTTTTCTAGGCATTTCTTCAACATCTCTACATTATTATTTTTCTGATTTGAATGGTCATCATCTATCCACTTCAGGTCAGATTGAACTGCACTTAATTTTCTTTTGACCTATTGTACCTCCTTCTCAAGCTCTTGTGCCCTCAAATCGCTATCAAATGGAGTATACAAAATTTCTTCTGCCACAGGTTTATTATGCAAAGCTTTAATTTGGTATTTCAAATCTTGTATCTCATTATCACATCCCAAATGTAGTGTTCTTCCCTTCTCCAATAGTTTTTGGCGAAGGTCTCTAATTCCAGCCTCCTTCTCCTCTATCTTCTTCTTCAATGTTGGATCTGATGAGCCAAATGTAAACTCTACAACATTAATTATTGAAGCAACTTCATTCAATGTCTTCTCTCGTTGTTGCAAGGAATTCTGAGGCTGGAGAGAGCTATCCATAGTTACATCACCTAGTTTTGTACTGCCAAAAAGTTTTGGTGTGATGGTCATTTTACCCTCCAATTTGGATTCTTTTGTTGTGCTAACATTTTTACCCTTGATTGTTGATTCTTCTAGTCTATAGACCTGTTTACCCTTGACTATTGATTCTTCTAGTGTGCAGACTTTTTTACCCTTGACTGTTGATGTTTTTGGTGTGCAGTCTTGTTTACCCTTGACTGTTGATTCTTCTAGTGTGCAGACCTGTTTACCCTTGACTGTTGATTCTTATGGTGTGAATACTTGTTTACCCTTGATTGTTGGTTTTTTTCCTCTTCCATCACTTTTAGCCTTGAGAGTTGCTGAAATCCTTTCAATTCTCTTTTTTTGTAGCAACTCATTTTTGTTTTTAATTGTTTTATTCAATTTTTCTAATCTTGCTTCATATTCTGCAGTCTCATTTTTTTGTTTAATGATCATTTCTCTCAATGCCATTTGAAACTCAACCTTCAAACCTGCAATAAATTTTTCTTTCTGCTTTAATTCTTGTTGAATTTCTACTTCCTTACCAAATACAGTCTTCGGTGGTGGCATGTTCAAAACTTCAGGCCTGCTTTTCAGCTCATTTTCAAGTCTCCCTATAGTTTCCTCATCTTTTTTCTTTTGAGCATGATACATGCCTTTCAATCTGTCAAGGTCAGAAATCGATTCTGGTAGAACTACAGTAAATTTAGAACATTGATCCTTAATAATTTGATCCTTTTGGCCAATTATGTTTTCAATTTCGACAATTCTTTTCTCAAACCTGTAACACGATGTACGGAATCAAGAATTTGGACATCCTTAGTTCTGCACAATTCATCGCTATCTTTGAAGGAATCCTCCCACAAGGTAGATTGTTCTTTGAAATGTACCATTTTATCAAATAAATAAAAAACAAATCTACCATCAAAAGAATATTTAGCATGAATTAGGTGTTCATCACTCGTTGGTGAATGATCCATATCATTTTTCACAAATTCCTCCCACTGATCTGCATTTTAATTTCCATGCATTCCAACCAAAGTTGTGACAGAAACATCTCCTTCAAGGGAAAGTGAAGGCATGTCATTTCCCACAGCTTCCATATTGTCCTCTAAAGTTTGGTCGATATTCTTTTTCCGGTTGAGTCACCCGTTGAAGAAGCAGAGTATGACTGGTCTCTCTAGTTTTGGATATGGTTGATAAAGAAATCCGGGTTCAATCAGCGCTCAATCAATCACCAATATCCTTGTCGCAACTATAGTAAATGTGTCAAAAATGCATGAGTTGACCTGCGCATTGAAAGTTGGCATTGGTTTGGCGGGTATGCAAAGATAGCCATATATTGTCAATATAGAGACGAAAGTTCCTCTAAAATTAAAAACGTCGATATTGCCACGGTTTTTTCACCGTGATAAAAAAATGAAGTATTAATCCACGGATGTTCAAAACATGGAAAAATCCAACCAAATGTATTAGTGTGTAATGTTTAAATGTGCCTTGGCAGGGATTTGGGTGCCATTGACTGGTCTTATTCCCATACTGTTCAACGTCGGTATTAAATTAATGTGGAAGACATCGACGATGGTCTTACAACCACTGTTTAATATAAATATGTGTTGTTTAAATAATAAAGGATGCTGACCTTCGGCTATGTGATTCCAATGATCATTTTTTACTTATATATGTATATATTTGTATGTTGTTTGTTTTTAAATCAAAAGGTTGCCACCGTCGATGGTATTCATCCATGAGTAATACTACTTTTGTTTACAGTTGTAATTGTTGTGATCGTATGATGAACACGATGTATGTATGTGAATACTCTATCGAGGCTTTTCCTATGTCTAGATTGGGGTAGCCACGATGTGGAATTATTACCCTATCTTTACTTTGTTCTAATGAATTAAAATAAAATGACCCTTAGGGTCTGTGATCTACTATACAGTAGGTAGAAAATATTTTTAGTAAAACTTGGTTGCCATCATTGTTGGTATTCATGCCGATCCTTGGGGAAAGAAGGCTTACTATTCGCAGTTGTGCATAGATTCGATTCTAGATTTATTTCATCGATAAAAAAATAACTCTAGTTAAGGTTCTTTGATTCACATGTGGTTGTTTATGTAATAAATTGGAAAGATCGTCTTAACATAGATCTTGGATTTTGTGGGATTTGTCCACTATGGCCGCAACCTATTAGACTTTAAATATTTCATCTTTCTTGTTTTAATACTGTAGAAATAAATTGTGAATGGTGTATGTTTAGGATCCTTGATCCAGTAGTGTTATTTAATTAAACTGTCTACTTTTAAATCCATGGTTGATTGTGTTGTTGGCTTAGACTTCCACAATTAGTTTATGTAATTGTTATTCAGCTAGAATATTGATATATTTTACTCGTTAAATAAGTAATTAATTGGAATCCTATAGTTTGTATAATGTTAGTATTATCAATGTAAAATCATTTTGTTTGTATTAAATGATACAGATCTATACTATACATTAATAAAATGGATTATATCCTAATACTTCTATATGTGTAAGGATTTGGATGATACTCTATCTGTACATACTTATATATGTTTCCATGTGATCCTTACTGTGGTTTAAATATGATAAATAGATTAATACTAGCATGATTAGATATTCATTCTACATTTAGTTTTGTAAATACAAACTAAGGAGGAAATTGGAAATAATTGATCTACAAACAGGAAATAGACGGTTCAATTTAGAAATAACCAATACTAATTAGAAATAGACGTTTCCTATCAATTTATGTGCATAATTCAATTTTCAAATGAAACCAGAATTCTTAATCCATGTTTACATGTTAAACCCTAGAATTCCCTAACTTCTTCTAAACATGTAATCATGGCATCATTAGACTAACTGATAATAGACTAGATCCTGCATTAATATTCTTCAAATCTAGAATTTAAACACATTCTACAACATTTAAAAACATAAATTATGAACATGGCACCAATGCTGGGAAAACAAAAGTGGAGAAGTTGTTCCTCCCAACCAATTCCCATAGCAACCAAGTTACTTGCTCGAGAACCCCCGAGCCTGTTCGTTGAACCACAAGAGTAAAATCCTTCAATGCGCCATCTCTTGCATTCACAGGTTCAATCCTTTCCCATTGCTATCCTCCTATCGCTCATGGACATACTAATATATAGTATTTTGCCTAGGACTTGGTCATTTATGAACCTCCTGCTCTTTAGCGCTCAACTAGGAGTTGTGACCTGATTTTTGGGGATGATGCCTCCTACATCTTGCGTTCTCACTTAGTGGCTTCAACCACATGTCTTTTCCTCTTGTGGGTCAACAAACACTCTTTAACAACTATATCCACTTTTTCCCCCTTCAGCATATTTTATTAAAAAAATGATTTATTCTTGACTTTGTGTCAAAAATAATATAATAAATAAAAATAATAGTTAAAGTATTTTTCAGCAGAATTAATAAAAAATTATTAATTTAGGGTGTATTACAATGACACATTTCAAGATGAATCTTATAAGCCATATTTTTATAAATTTTAAACATAGAAATATGAGGCTTAACCTAGTAGCACGTGAGGAAAATCCCTAAACCCACTACTAAATTGGAGGAGCCATATTCCATATCCAAATCCAAATCCATAAAAGCACAACCTCATTAAGTGATGTAAAAATGGAGTCCCAAATCCTTCTTTATAAAAACAAAATCTAATAACTGATATAAAAATAGAGTCTCACTAAAAGGGCATAAGGCATAGTAACATAATTCTAGTATTCTCTATAAAACACAATCCAATAAGTGATATATCTAGAAAAAAATACTTTATGAAAAAATATAGTTTGAACAAAATAAGAAAGTAAAGTGCTTATATAATACTTTTATTCAAATATTCACAAATATATCATAAATGTACGTAGACATTTATATAATAAAATCAAGCATTCATATGAAATTACATGGCATTTCTGTTTGATAATGTTTAAATAATTAAAGTTTTTTTTAATTGGTTTTAAAAATTTAATTACAAGAATTTGTTTCTATATTACACTTAGACCAAATATTCAATGAATTCGAATTTGTCCCGGATTTTCATAGAGGAACTACCAATAATGTCGAATTATGCTCCTATGGTGTAAGGAACAAACTAAAAACAGTGAGTCACTTGGTTGGTTCATGCCTCGCAACCTAATCTACTCAATGGAGTGTAAGATTTTGACAAATTGAGAGGACTGCTTATATCTCCTTTACGATTTATGAGGTGAAAACAAATATCAAATGTGATTTATTTGCATTTCACTAACTAAGAATGGGAGAGCTAGATGCTACATAAAAAAGGAGAAGACATTGTTTCTATACACACCAAAACATGTTCCTATTGATCTATTAACATCAAACAATGCTACACATTTATACATCAAGTTTTAGCTTAAGATAGGCACACAATCTTAGCCACATTAAGAAACTATTAAGAGAATATCTCAACCACACACCAAAATAAGATCTAAATATTTATAGAGAATCTTTTAAGTCCAACTAGATCTAACAACCTTTTAAAACTTATCTAATCAAACCACACACATAGATATAAACTCCATCTTACAATAATCAATACATTAACAAATCACAACCTTGTGGTATGATTTATTTAAGGAGTACCTCTCTCCATCAAGTTGTCCCCTATTCCTCTAAAAAGGTATAGCTTCCCAATTGTGATCCAAGTTTCCTAGCATCATTAGACACCATTAACAGTTGAAATGCCTCTTAAACTTAGTAAATGTATGATATTGAACTTCCAAATTGACAAACAAATCCCACATTGATGCAGGAGCATAAGCTCAATAGTGGAGACAAAGAACTTTGATAAGACAAAGAAGGATTTTCTAGAAGAGAGTTGGGTCTCTTCTTTGTAATTTTTGTTTTTTTAATTAGAATAGGAGTCAAATGGAATAAAAGAAGGCCTGATCCTTCATTTGTAACAAAAATAAGATAGGGATAAAAGTTGTTGAGTTTTCCAGAATCATAGGAACAAAAAAAAACTGAGTCATGGTTTCGTTAGTTTTTCGATCTTGTTTTCATGGATCTTAAAACGAATTTTAGTTATGTATTGAAACACTAGTCGTGGAAAAAGGGGGGATCAACTTGAAATTTTGGGAGTCGAGACAAAGGAGGTAGTCAAGATAGAGAGGGTTTTATTTTTTTTGCAAAGAAAATAAAACCGTAGATTTCTCGCAGAGGTTATGGAAGCCTGGAAAATGTTTTTGAAACCTAGCATTCAAAATTATCTACTCTGTATCTGATCAAGTGAAAAAGAAATCATGTTTAAGCCGCCATAAATTACACATTGGCCATATCTTGGAGTCGACGGTGTAGAATCTGTAAGTTCTTGCGGGATTTTAGTATTCACATTGAAATCGTGTCAATTTCATGAGTTTGTCACTACAATTTTATTGAAATTCCTGTGTGTAACTAACATAACCAGCAATCAAATTTATAAACGACTCTTGGTTGTTGTCTATGACGAAAAACCCCAAAATATTAAGAGGATTAATGAAATCTCCATTCCCTGTAATCCTTGTCCACTCTAGCTGTGAATTAGATTGAAATTATATCTCCTAGATCATTTTTTTCAAATTCATCACAGAAGAGCCCACGGAAGATTGTGTGGAGAAAGAATTTTGGGACTGTCAAATTGGAGCTGCGATTTGTTGCAGACCGGTTGGCTGAGTTTGTGGCGTCTTCTGTTAGTTTAACGGTTCTAGAATCCTTTTGATGGATAGAGTTAAAAATAGTGACAGTTTCCAAAGATAATCCTGCATTAACAGGTTTCACACTTCACCCTTGTACCAAGTGGTATCAGAGCTGAAGGAACAAGGAGCTTCTTTGCTGTGTAAAGAGGAATTATTTTAATCTTTTCCTAGGTCAAAGAAACAAGAGGGAGAAATTTGAACAGTAATAATTTGAGAGCCAAATTATTACCTTAGAAATGGCTATCAGAGTAAGATGTGGTAGAGGAGGTCGAGGAGGCAGACCTATAGCCAATGTAGAAGTAATGGAGGAGTTAAGAGTTCTGTGAGAGGAAATGACAACCATGAGAGAAGCTAGAAGAAGAGATCCTGAAGCGGGTGATTTTATTGAAGCTAAACCAGAGAGTGAAGCAGAAGCAGAAGAAAGGACAGAAGAAGACATTGGAATGAAGATATTGAAGGCAGACATTGGGGCTAGTTCAAAACCAAGAATAGAGATAGTTGCATATGATGGGGGATTAAATCCTGAGGAATTAGTTGACTGGATAAATTCCATGGACAAGCATTTTGATTTTGATGAAATACCTGAGGATAAGAAAGTGAAGTTTGTAGTGATTAGGCTCAAAGGACATGCTTTGCTATGGTGGGATGGTGTACAAGCAGAAAGAAGAAGACTACACAAGCAACCAATCAGGAATTGGAGCAGAATGATTGCTAAACTGAAGGAGAAATTTATGCACAAAGACTATCAGTTATCCTTGTATAGACAGATGCAAAACTTGAGACAAAGACTGCTTACTGTCAGGGAGTATACCGAAGAGTTCTACAGGATAAACATTAGAGCTAGATACATAGAAGACACTTCTGAGAAGCTAGCCAGATACATGAATGGTTTTAAGTTTGACATTCAAGATGAGATGAGTTTAATTTCACCCAAGTCAGTTGAAGAAGCATACCAATGTGCTTTAAAAGTGGAAGAGAAGCTGAATAGGAGAAATAATGCAGGAAGAGTAAGAGGTCAGACTTACAGAGGTTAAGGGACCACAAATTGGAAGAGGAAAATCTTCAGTTCAGAAGGAAGAGGCCGAATCATCAAGACAACTAGAACAACCTCAGAGAGGAAGATACTTCAGGGGAAGAAAATCTTTCCAAAAAGGCCGAGGAAGAGGCAGGAATTATGAGGTTAGATGTTATACATGTGGAAAGACAGGACATATGTCTTGGGATTGTCCAGAAGGAGATGCAAGACAGGGAAATATTCAAGTTGCACAAGCTGAAACTGAACAGAGAGTACCTGAGAATCATGTTAAGATTCAAGAAGCAAGAGAAGCCTTGTTGATGAGGAGGACTTTGCTGGAGCCAAGCAAAGAGGTGCAAGACCCTGAACAGAGGAAAAGTTTGTTCAAAACAATGTTCAAATCACAAGGTAAGTGCTAAAAATTAATTGTTGATAATGGCAGTACTGATAATTTAGTTTCTGTAGAGATGGTTGAAAAACTAGGACTGCAGAGAGAAAAACATCCTACACCCTACAAAGTTTCTTGGTTGCAGAAGGAACACCAAGTATTGGTTAATGAGCAGTGCAAAGTTGATTTCCAGATTGGGAATTACAAGGATCAAGTCATATGTGATGTGATACCAATGGATGTGTGTCATGTACTATTGGGTAGACCATGGTAGTATGATAGGAATGTGATGTATAATGGCAGAGAGAATATTTTTTTCATGGAGAAAAAAGGAAAAAGACATACTCTTGTTCCTCTAAAGGAAGAGAAAACAGAGGAGAAAACCAGCCCAAAGGTATTGTTGGTCAAAGAGAAATAATTTCTGGAACAACTGCAAGAGGAAGAGGTAAGTTTTGCTATTGTTGGTAAACCTAGGACTGTTATAACCAACATTAAAATAGATGAATTACCTGCTGAAATTCAGAAATTATTAGAGGAGTATGTAGACATCGTTGTAGATGATTTGCCAAATGAATTACCACCTGTAAGAAGTATCAGTCATCACATAGATTTGATTCCTGGAGCTATCTTTCCAAACAAAGTAGCTTATAGAATGACTCCAACAGAGAATGCAAAGATGAGCAGACAGGTACAAGAACTATTGGATAAAGGATTGGTCAGAGAGAGTTTAAGTCCTTGTGTTATACCTACAATGTTGAGTCCAAAAAAAGGAGGAGAATGGAGGATGTGTACAGATTCTAGAGCCATAAACAAGATCACCATCAGGTATAGATTCCCTTTACCTAGGATGGATGATTTAATGGATTGCTTGAGTGGTTCAAACTATTTCTCTAAATTAGATTTGAAAAGTGGATATAATCAGATACGAATGAGGGAAGGTGATGATTGGAAGACAACTTTCGAAACAAATACAGGGTTATATGAATGGTTAGTTATGCCTTTTGGTTTGACTAATGCACCTAGTAATTTTATGAGATTAATGAACGAAGTACTTAAAGAATTCATAGGAAAGTTTATCATAGTATATTTGGATGGTATTCTTGTTTTCGGCAAGACAAAAGAAGAGCATATTAGGCACTTGAATATGGTTTTAAAGAAATTGCACGATGAAAAACTCCTAATAAATCTGAAGAAGTGTTTCTTTATGAAGAAGGAACTGGTTTACTTAAGATTTATAATTTCACAAGAAGATATAAAGATGGACCCTGAGAAAGTAAAAGCAATTGCAGATTGGCCATCTCCAAGGAATATATTTGAGGTAAGAAGATTTCATGGGTTGGCAAGTTTTTATAGAAAGTCCATCAGGAATTTTAGTGGAATATGTGCTCCAATCCTGGACAAAGTGAAGAAAGAAAAATAGCCATTCAAATGGACTGTTGCAGCAAAGAAAGGTTTTAAATTATTGAAAGAGAATATCACTGAGAAGCTTGTTTTAGCTCTCCCAGATTTCAGAAAAATATTCTCTGTTAGGTGTGATGCTAGTGGATATGCCATTGGAGGAGTGTTGAGTCAAGATGACAAACCAGTTGCATATTTCAGTGAGAAATTGAATGAAGCAAAATAGAAATATTCCACCTATGATAAAGAATTCTATGTAGTAATCCAAGCTTTGAAAAAGTGGAGGCATTACCTTATGCCAAGGGAATTTATTCTATATTCTGACAATCATGCTTTACAATTTATAACTAAGCATTGAAAAGTTAAATCAGAAACATGCTAAATGGGTTGAATTTATGCAGAATTTTACTTTTGTTTTAAAGCATACAAGTGGAAGTTCTAATAAAGTTGCAGATGCCTTGAGTAGAAGATGTTTAGTTTTGCAGGAAGTCCAAGTGAATGTTCTTGGATTAGAACATTTGAAGGACATGTATGAAGAAGATGATGATTTCAAAGAAGCATATGAAGCTTGTCAGAACCAAGTATTCAGATATAGAATCCCATGGATAGAATTCATGATACAGGAAGGACTACTATTTAAGGGAAACAAGTTGTGCATTCATAAATGTTCAATGAGGGAGAATTTATTGAAGGAAAAACATAGTGGGGGACTTGCTGGTCATTTTGGAAATGACAAAACCTATGCCCAATTAAGTAATTTTTACTATTGGCCAGGAATGAGAGCAGATGTACGGAAGTTTGTTGGGAAATGTCAAATCTGTCAACATGCAAAAGGGAGGCAACAGAATACTGGATTGTATCAACCATTACCTATTCCAAAGAAGCCTTTGGATGCTGTAAGTATGGATTTTTTTCTAGGATTGCCAAGAACACAGAGAGGTAATGACTCTATATTTGTTGTGGTTGATAGATTTTCAAAGATGGCACACTTTATTCCTTGCATAAAAACTAGTGATGCCACTCTCATTGCAAATCTGTTTTTCAAAGAGATAGTAAGACTTCATGGTCTTCCTATGAGTATATTCTCTGATAGAGATACTAAATTTGTTGGACATTTCTAGAGGACTTTATGAAAGAAGCTGAGAACAAACCTTAATTTTTAGCTCAGCTTACCATCCTCAAACAGATGGACAAACTAACGTTACAAAGAGAAGTTTGGGTAATATTCCGAGAAGTTTGGTTAGTGAACATCCTAATCAATGGGATCTAGCTTTACCAGAGGCTGAGTTTGCAGACAATGACTCACCTAATAGAAGTACATGCGTGAGTCCTTTTAAGATTGTTTATGGGATAAATCCAAGAGGAGTGTTTGAGGTCAGAGACTTGGAAATGATGGAGAAAAGGAGCGCATATGCAGAGGATTTTGCTGCAGACATGAAATTGTTGCATGAACAAGTTAAGGAATGATTGTAGTAGAATAATCTGAAATATAAACAGAGGGCAGACTTGAAGAAGAGAGAAGTAAATTTTGAAGAAGGTGACTTGGTATTAGCATACCTAAAGAAAGAATGGTTCCCTAGAGGCACCTATAATAAATTAAAGCTTAATAAGATTGGACCTTGTCGAATCTTGAGGAAGTTTTCAGCCAATGCTTATGAAATTGAACTTCCAAGTGATATGGGCATATCACCTATCTTTAATGTTACAGATTTGTATCCTTATCAAGACGCTGAAACTTCATCAACCAATGAATTGGATATATGACAAAAAGTGGAATGGCAAAAACAGATCCTTGTTGTACCAAAGTTGGAAATGGAGAAGATCTTGAACACTAGAGTGCTGAAGAAAACCAGAGGACATGAATACTATGAGTACCTAATCAAGTGGAAAAATCAGCGACTTGAAGATGCTACTTGGGTGACTGCTGCACTCATACAGAAAAGTGGCAGAACTGTGGAAGAACTCATGAATAGGAGTTCATGAATTTTTTTCTCACCCGAGGAGTCTGATGCAGGAGCATAAGCTCAATAGTGGAGACAAAGAACTTTGATAAGACAAAGAAGGATTTTCTAGAAGAGAGTTCGGTCTTTTCTTTGTAATTTTTGTTTTTTTTATTAGAATAGGAGTCAAATGGAATAAAAGAAGGCCTATCCTTCATTTGTAACAGAAATAAGATAGGGATAAAAGTTGTTGAGTTTTAGAGAGGAACAAAAAAAAAACTGAGTCATGGTTTCGTTAGGTTTTCGATCCTGTTTTCATGGATCTTAAAACGGATTTTAGTTATGTATTGAAACACTAGTCATGGCAAAAGGGGGGATCCGCTTGAAATTTTGGGAGTCGAGACAGAGGAGGTAGTCAAGATAGAGAGTGTTTATTTTTTTCAGAGGAAATAAAACCGTAGATTTCTCGCAGAGGTTATGGAAGCCTGGAAAACGTCTTTGAAACCTGGCATTCAAAATTACCTACTCTGTATTTGTATTTGATCAAGTGAAAAAGAAATCGTGTTTAAGCCGCCATAAATTACACATTGGCCATATCTTGGAGTCGACGGTGTAGAATCTGTAAGTTCTTGCGGGATTTTAGTATTCACATTGAAATCGTGTCAATTTCATGAGTTTGTTGCTACAGTTTTATTGAAATTCCTGTGTGTATCTAACATAACCAGCAATCAAATTTATAAACGATTCCTGGTTGTTGTCTATGACGAAAAACCCCAAAATATTCAGAGGATTAATGAAATCTCCATTCCCCTTAATCTTTGTCCACTCTAGCTGTGAATTAGATTGAAATTATATCTCCTGGATCGTTTTTTTCAAATTCATCACGGAAGAGCCCACGAAGATTTTGTGGAAAAAGAATTTTGGAACTGTCAAATTGGAGCTGCGATTTGCTGCAGACCGGTTGGTTGAGTTTGTGGCATCTTCTATTAGTTTAACAGTTTTGACTTTTGATAGATAGAGTTAAAAATAGTGACAGTTTCCAAAGATAATCGTGCATTAACAGGTTTCACACTTCATCCTTGCACCATACATGCATGTCTCATAACCCCAACTAAGTATAGTTTCTTAACCATTAATCTTTAGTTAAACCTAAAATTCCTCTCTCTAACTTTGGAGATCCATCTTCTTCAAGATTAAAAAAAAAATTGTTTATTCTATTATCACCATCATTTATTTCGCAAAACCTGGAAACCCTGACAAATATTTCTCACCGATTTTATGCTCCTTCTAGGAAGTGTGCACGAGTAACAGCTGAACACCATATTCATGGAAACCCTAATATGCGAAACATCCTTCAACAGAGGCTCCCACGACCTGCACGAGTTGCTTAAATGTTCATTGGAAGGTGCCTTCCAATGTTTTATGATTGTTGTTGGTTTTTCTTGGTAGATCATGAGAAACACTCAGACATAAATAGTGTGTAGATTGCATATAACCAAGGATAGACCAAGACGGATCACCCTTTCATAAAAAAATAGTCTTTCCTTCCTTTGAACAATTCTGTCAGGCGAATGATGCCTTGATTATTTCTAGTGGCGAGCAATGTTGTGGGCTTCAAAAAAAAATGAGATGAAAAGATTGTAGGTCTCTCTTTGAATGACAAGTTAGAGCACAACTTTTTCCTGCAAATGTCAACTTCCTTGTGTCTATAGATCGTAGAGTGTAGTCTAAACCAACGACAGTTTCTCTTATTGCTGATGGCTCCTTCATGGTGACAAATTTCATTCAACAAACCCATAGTGGCACACGTAAATCTTAAAAAAAACATACATATCTCAACAAACAATCACTCTCATTGAAAACTATCCCCACACACATATATATAAAAGATCAACTATTAACACTCAGTTTCTTGGGCAT
>LPNX010749709.1:32378-44249 GCA_001517045.1 Pseudotsuga menziesii | reverse complement strand
GAATCAACCAATGGTGTGGGCGTGAAATCTCCTCCCTTCCACTTGAATCAGCTCCAAATGCTCCAATGCCTGTCGAATTCTCGCTCCAAACGCTCCAAATGCTGCGATGCCCGTCGAAATCACGTTTTTGATATTGAAAATGGGCTCGGAACTGTGTATTTTTTTTATTTTTATAATTTTCATATCGCGTGCGCGTTTTAGAACTACAAAACGTGTGTGCGTTTTAGAACTATACAACGCGTGCGCATTTTGTAGTTATATAACACGTACGCGTTTTGTAGTTCTATAACGCGTGCGCGATTGTTCTTCCTATCCTACATGTTTTATGACATGTCAGGCTGGGGTTGAACCATACCAAGTGCTATGTCAGGCTCGGGTTGATGTATTTTTTGGTAGCATGATGTTGTTTTTGAAAACTAGGATTGCATCTTAAAGGTCCATCATCTTCTTGCACTGACCCAAAAATAAAACATAGAACAATGATGGAAATGGAAGGAATCATGATGAAATCTAAACATATAACAAATGAGTATTGGGTTGAAGGTGTAGCTTGTGTAATATATATTTTGAATCATTCCCCCACAAACTGTGTCAAGGATAAAGTACCATAGGAAGCATGGAGTAATAAAAATCATAATGTTTCTCATTTAAAAGTCATTGGGTGTATTGCATATGCCCATGTTCCTAATGAAAATATGAAGAAGTTAGATAATAAAGAAGAAATATGTCTTTTGATGGGATATAGTGAGCAATCAAAAGCATACAAGTTGTATAATCCTATCACAAAAAGGACTATAATCAGTAGAGATGTAAAGTTTCTTGAATATGAAGAATGGATTTGGAATGGAAATCTACATCAGTGACAACAATTTGAAATGAAATATTTTGATGAAGATCAAGCTCCCAACAGTGGCTCCAGTTCACATAGTATGACATAAACAATTCAATCTGCTTGAAGATCTCAGTCAACACTGATGGATCCATGTTTTGTCTATATTATGTCTACATGTCGAATAATGAAACAAGCATTTTAATCAAGCTTATCTATATTTATTGTCTAGTTAATATTCATTTATATAAATTTTGAAGACTACTTCATGAAGCCTTTGATAAGGTATTTTTACTACCATTTCACTTATTTCATTCATTTTTAAGAAAGAATCCCAAGGTCATATCTAATGAATAATTCTTGGTATATAGAATCTTTGTTTATTATGCAAATCTTTCACTCTAATCTTGCACTCGATACGGTACCCAATCCTACACCTAATCCAACACCTGTTTCAGCACCCTCAGCATAGAGGATCATTCGTTCGGATGTTTTGGGGATTCTTTTGTCCAAACCCACACATGGGTTTTGTGTTTGATTGTTTTGATATGGATTGTGAGATACCAAATATTGCTCAACCACCTTGTTCTCTCCACAAACCACGACCATAATCTCTAGCAATATTGTTGTGGTGTTTCTCATCATCTCCCCAAGAAGCAATATTTGGGGACAATTTATGAGCAATCCATGAGTTATATGGCGAAACCGTTCAAAAAGCACTTCCCAAAAATGGTCATTTACCTCTATTCGTGGGAAGTTTGTCGAATTTCTTAACAAATCTGGAGTAAAATGTGCCCAAGCATATGTAATTTTTCTAGAATTGTGGTTTGGCTAGTTTTGTAAAACCAATGACTTGTTGAACAACCCAGATCTATGGGGATTTGGAGGCTCCTTAGGAGATTGGCGTGTATAAATAAAATTTTTTGATGGGAGCATAGACATATATGAGAATGTTGTAAACTCTGATTTAAAACTTGTAATCCGATTCTACGTTTATATTAATCTTTCAATCCCTGGTTTATCAGTGTTTGGAGGGGGGTGCCACCTTCAACCATTGTTTGCACATTTGTTGTGAATAGATCTGTTTGTTAACATTACTATAATAATTTTTGGTATATTATTTGTTGTGAATAGATTTGTTTGTTAACATTACTGTAAGAATTTTTGGTATGTTATTTGTTGATACTGTTGTTTCTAGTTCATATATTTCTATCAATGATTTCATAGATGTGAGTGGATAGGAAGAATGCAAAAGATTTGTGTTGACTGATTATCTGCAAAACATTGTGAT
This sequence comes from Pseudotsuga menziesii, assembly GCA_001517045.1. Taxonomy (NCBI): domain Eukaryota; kingdom Viridiplantae; phylum Streptophyta; class Pinopsida; order Pinales; family Pinaceae; genus Pseudotsuga; species Pseudotsuga menziesii. Next base: position 42,129 of record LPNX010749709.1, on the reverse strand, counting down.
ATATAGAAGACTTCATTGGATTCATTTATTATACCTTGCTCTATTTTTAGTCATAGTATTCATATCGATCTTAGACTTGTAGATTTAAGTATTTTCATAGATTCAGTTTGTTAATTTTAAGGTTTCATATTTGCAAATAAAGTGGAAAGATTCATCATAAGCCTTATCACGGGTCTGAGTTCTTTCTGTTTCAGTAGATAGGTCATGTTGTAGAAACTATTGTCTAGATTATTGAATCTCTAGCCAGCATCTGTTTATTAGTTCTTTTAAAAGTTTAAACATTGGTAGTGTGAATGAATTTCCTATACTTAGTTTGATGAAAACTTAGATTCTTTACAGTTGGTTGGAAGCTTAGATAAATTTGAGAAATTTACAGCATCTTGAAATTTGAAGTTATGGATTTTTAAATAAGTTAGTATGCTCTGTTTTAATTAAAGAGGCAATTATTTTGCAAATCATTTTCATTTCATTTTTAGTAGGAAGGTGATTTTAATTCATAGTATATAGTGTAATTATTTTTGGATTTAATGATAGCATGTGTATGTTAAGTTCCTTCTATCAAGTTTAGTAAAAGCATAGATTAGTTAATGATTTGATTGTTAGTTATTGTGTGGATCTTTAGATGACTTAGTGTTCCTTTTTTAATTCATTTTAGATAAGCAGTAAAGTTATTTTATGCTTTGTTTCCATCTATGAAGATAACTCTGTTAGAAATCATTTTACCTTTAAACATATTTGAGTGTTAGTGTAAGATTTGGGAAGTTTGATAGTCTGTTTGGTTTTAGTTTGAAAGTAGTAAATATTGTGTTTCTTTTACAATAATCACTAGATATGAAATAGATTTCTTTTGATAGTCAGATAGCTTGTTATAGGATTTGGAACTCTATTGTAGATTAGGTTGATCCATTGTAGGAATGAGTTTCTATTGTTGGGTTTGAAATACTGGAATAGCCTTAGATTCTCTAAATTAGGAAGATAAGAATGGAATTAGTTATGTTATCTAGTATCTCAGATTTGAGGTAACTGGAAGTAGATGAAGTGTTAATTGTAGTGTTGTTTTTGGTTTATAAACATAGGACTTCTTCTCTTGTTGATTAAAATAATTTAGACCTTGGCTTGATGCATGAATGCTTTTGTAAATTAGATTTTAATATATGTTTTTGCTTAGTGAATGAATGAATAAATTAGTTTTTTTATTTCCTTTTGGCATTAAAAGAAGTTGATTCTTAGTAAATTAGATCAGGCTAGATTCATCTCATATCTCTTTGAAATTATCATAGGAACTTAGCCGTATACTATCTTACCCTGCACATACAGTGTAGCAACTTGAACTTTACCTATTTTGGTCGATAATTAAATTGAAGGATAATTAATTTGTTATATATTTTGCTTGGAATTTTTGGCATCGTTTCAAAGGAGGTGCTAAAAGGGTGAAGTCTAGGTAGATAGGGGTATATAGGTTGCCTTTACGTTACACAACAAGGGGTAGGGGAAATGGTAAGACACAAATATGAATTCACTAAAGAATTTCCGTGGTGTAGCAGCCTAACACATCCACTCTCGTGGGTCACCCCAAAGCCTTGTTGTTCATTTTCATGCAAATAAGTTTCTTATTTGCAAGTCTGTTTATTTTTCTGCATGTTTGATTTACTTTTCGCAAGTGTGGTTTTCTTTCTGCAAGTTTGGGTGTGTTTACTTTCCACAATTTAATTTTATGTAGGTGTGTTTTATTTCAGGAAAGTGTGGTGTGTTTAATTTGCGTAAATATGCTTTTGCATAAATAGTCTTGATTATAATCATTAAACACACACACACACACACACACACACACACACACACACAAGATTTATACTTCTTTGTTTATAAAGAATTTCTATCGGCTAGTTTTGTCTCGAGTAGTTTAACTCGTGAAAGTAGCATACTGGTACACTTTGACTTAGTTTTACACTTGATTGAGCAAGCATTTTTACAATTAAGAACAGATTAGGGCATTGAATTATTATTCTGGAGGACACCACAATAAGCTCATAGGAAGTTGATTATTAAGACTAAAGAATCTTTTGGTTATTATCCATTAGCTTCAATACAAATAATTGTAACCACTCCATGTTGTTGAATTAGTACATTTACAAGAGATAATCATTCATGCAACCAAACCTTTACAAGCATTGTTCAAGGAAAATATTCCAAACCAATACCATCCCACTCCTAGAAAGGTTTTCAGAGCTACTCCCCCATTCATCTCCACGAAAGCAAATTATAAATCTTATCTTTAAGGTGAATTTGGGACAAGAGCCTCTGATAGAAAGGGGCGTAAGAGGTTAACCCATGGGGATGTTGAACAGGTCTGCTGGAAGAGGGTACCAGCTTATGGCATGACTACGAAAACCCATCAGGATACTGAAAAATCCTATTGGCAATGGAGCATACTTCTTGGGGAAGATATTTCTTGGATATTATAGTTACCCCATCGGAGTTCTGAACAAGCTCGCTGGCAATCGGTTCTGACATCAATATCTATTATGATGCTTTATCTATACTTGTTTGTATGAACGAGGTACTCTTGTAAGAATTAAAAAAGATATGTCTGGTTAAAATTAAAATTAGATGACTCTTTTTTAATAACCATTGGATAATCCTCTTAAGGTGATTTAAGTCTCTACTCCCCGATCCTTACTATACAGGAGTACACCTCCAGAGTGTACTTATGTTTGATAATTCAATGGAATTAGCTGTGAACCTTCTTTTTATTACTTGAACATTATTGCGTAGAGCTGAATCAAATTGACTGGTACTTTAAGGATCTCATTTAGTGGAAATCTTGTTTAAGCAAGATATACCATTTCATGATGAATTTGTGTATAAATAAGAAAAGTAAATCCACATATGTAAGTTTGAATTTTAGCTAGATGAAAGGATGTGATTAATAAATGTTAGGTTCCTTTTTAATTCTATTTTCATTTTCATGCTAGTCTGTAATCTTATGATCCATTACTTTTTTGTTTCTGATCAGTGGAATAAGTACATGCAAGATATCATTATGAAAGGGACGTTTTGGATGAAGGAGAATCATTCCTGAAGTTGGAAGTGATAAGGCATTCTCTTTATAGAACATTATTGGCCTCATCATCTCCTTGATAGCAATAACAACAATCTTTAATGCACCTCTAAAAACACTGGGGATATTTCTACATTTTAACAACATAAGTACTGGAATACATGCAGGATGAAGTACTGGATGGAGTACCAAAAGGGGTGCTAGACGGAGTGCTAGAAAATTTGTAGATTACATAAATTGAATTGAAAAGGTCATTTTAATGAGTTAATGGTTGTTGAAATCCAAATATGTTAAATGAAATAATTTTCACATTTACCTTCATCAACCTTAATTATATAATCCCTTTATTTCAACTTCTATATAATACTTTTATGGCTTAATTATTTCCTTGGTTCCCGATTTAATTTTAATTGGACTGTTTCCTTATTCTATCATGAGGCCTATTTTTATATATATACATTAAGGAAGAAATTGTAATTCCTTAACTCATTTATTTATATTATTATATGATGATCAATGTCCAAATCTTTGATTTGGACAATGATCCATAACTATTGCTAAATTAGTCACAATCCTTAGAGTACAAGTATTATAATGTCTTGCTCACCTTCATTTCGAGAGGAGTCTTGCTAAGTTGATTTATTATAAACCAAACCTTTTCCATGCCCGCATATTTAAATATGTATATCCCCAAGACCGACGAGGATTACTCTTTGTAGGGTTAAAGGAAAAATGATGAAGTTTCTTTTCACACCCTAATCATTTAAACTTCTCTCATTCGATGATATCATATTTTCAGGAGATCCTTTTTATCATTGATGGTCATCAACAAGGTCATTATCTGTGAAGGTAGGTTCTCCACTTATAAGCCCTTCCATTTTCGAATGTTATCTCATTTAGAATTTGGGAAGCTCATTAATTTTTCTATTCTATTTCTCAAAAAGTCTAGGTAAAATCGATTCCCAAGTTTGGAAAAATATTGAGAACCCTACCCATTGTCTACATCACAATGGCCTTATTAGAATTATGATCTTAGCTGAATAAGGAAGCTGAACAAGACTTGGGAACAATTCCTTTCAATAACCCCTTCTAAGCTATCTGCAAAAGAGGAATGTTTAGCTGACAGAGGAAATTCAAGAGTATGTTCATCTCACTCGACATATCAAGAAATAAAATGGGATTCAAAAAACTAGAGTTACCTATTTGCAAAAGTTGATTGATGATATGACTGGGTCTAACCAAATCTTGAGAAGACAATTGAAGAAGAAGGAACAACAACTAGAAGAGATCATGAAAACTCAACCAAAACCAATTCCTACCTCTCCCCAAGTGCAAGTGTTGGTCAATTCCTCAGGGGTCTCACTCACACTACCAATTTTGACTACCAGTTTTGTTTCCTTGCATTGGGACATGCAAGATATTTGGTGTGGGGGAAATGATGGCTCCTTGTTTTGTCTATATGTTGTCTACATGTCAAATAAGGAACCAAGCATTTTAATCAAGTTTCTCTATATTTATCATCTATTTAAGATTCATTTATATAAATTTTAAAGACTACTTCATGAAGCCTTTGATAAGGTATTTTTACTACCATTTCACTTATTTCATTCATTTTTAAGAAATAATTTGAAGGTCATATCTAACGAATAATTCTTGGTATATAGAATCTTCTTTATTATGCAGATCTCTCACTCTAATCCTGCACTCAATACGGTACCCAATCCTACAACTAATCCAACACCTGTTCGCCACCCTTAACACAAAGTATCGTTGGTTCAGATGTTTGGCAGATTCTTTTGTCCAAATCCACACATGGGTTTTGTGTTGGGTTTTCCCAAAAATTCATAAAAGTTTAAAATTTTTTAATGTGACAGAAAATGTCTAAAGTCGCAGCTAAGTAATTGTTAATGGTTAGCAAAAAATGAAACAGTTTATAAAAGAACATGGGATTTCTTCTTTAAAAAAACTTGTAAACTAATGGATGTAATCTTAAACACCTGTGTTAGTACTATTAATGACTTAACAACTTTAGTTCTATCAAAGTTAGAAAAGGACTTGCATTTTGTTGCTGCTAGATATACTGATGATTAACTTTTGTCAGGTAGGTAAGAATTCTTGTATGAGATCGGGGCTTACTTAGCGTTCTACTAACTCAATTGGACTGTTGGTTCCTTACAGGTTTAGTAGGTAAGCGTAAGATCCAGTAGGTGTTATTTAAAATTACGTCAAGAACTAGTTCCCTAGCATGATTAAGATGTTAGTTTTAGAAATGGTTTAAATATGATGCTTGTCTTCAAGGAGGTAATGCCAATTATTTTTCGTTGTTATAAAACCATATTTTCATTTATAATTAAAACTATAATGACTTTCTATCAAAAACATAAACAAGGGTTTAAATTGCAAAAGTACTTACCAAAGTTCCTTCAATTGTATAAAGATTATTCTCTAAAAATCTAAAGAATACAGTTTGGTTTTCTTGTGTTTACGATACTGGTTATTTATAAATTCCCATAGAGAGAATAGAGCTCAAGGTTTTGGGCTTAAGTTCACTTCAAACTGTTTAGTGATCTCACAGCTATTCTCACTTCAATACTAAAAAAGATGTCCTCCTCTTAAAGCATGATCAAAATTTTTTCAATTATAATTTTAACAATGGGTTGTTTAGAATTTTTAACAGGAATTCTCCATCATTGTTAGTCTCAGTTTCTTGATCACTCCTTCATCAAAATAGTATAAAGGCTATGTTTTCATAAGTTCAAGGCTTTTCTTTTTACTATGGTCATAAATTATAATATAACCATCTCATAACTCTTTTACTATTTCTAAAATTACACCATCTATTTGATTTGTTTGAAAGCATGAAGATCTTCTAGGATAACAATCATATTCAAGTTATAACCTAAGGTAGAATACCTACAAAAAAAACCACTATGATGAAATCGAAAGATGACAGTCATATGTTGTATAGTTTGAAAATGATTGTTGGTTTTGAAATAATGTAAATGTTTGATTGCAGCGCTAACTATAGGTTTCGACCCATGCTTGGAGAAGTATTTGGATGGACACATGGATAGGTTACATCGACTTGAGGGTTGACTTAAAAACCTTGAAACCCTACTCATTTTCTTTGTGTAGCGATAGTTTCTCCTTTGTGTTGGTCGAGCTAAGAGCTCGCGGCCATGAGAGGCCTCTAACCACCTTCAAACATTGGACATTGCACCTGCAACTTCTATGCTATGACTATTGGGAGAAGTCGTTAATGGTTTTGGTCTTTTTGAGTGTTACATAGTTACAACAAGAGTATGTATCGGATTTTCTTTGAGGCTCGAAGGTTGTGCTTGCCTTTAACCTACAACATAACACTCATAGCTTTTGCCTTCATCTAGTTGAGTCAATTTCCTTATGTTTCCTTCGTAGAGGTGACTTCATGTCTTCTTCCTTTCGACATGGTGCCAAATGTGACTTGGTGTGGCCATCTCTCCTCAGCTTCAACTCCAAGTTTCCACAGGTAAAGACTTACCCTAAACTTAGGTTTAAATTTGTTTTCTTATGAGGGATTTTACAAATTTTAAGCAAACAAAGTATTTATAGTGATACGGCTTGGTTCTTGTAGATCTTTGCTTCCAATCCCAACGTTGTAGGTGAAGGAGAGCTCACTCTTCAGTTTTTACATGAGCATCCAACTGGTAAGCCCCAGTTCCAAGGATGTTTTCTTTCTACGTGATGTTGTGGTTGTTTGAAGTTGGTTATTGTGGTTGAAAATATGGCATGGCCTCGGCTCTCTTTTAGCTTACGTTTAAAATCTTTTTTGTTATTATAAAAGTTTTAGAAACCCTTAAAGGGTACTTTGTGCATGGTGAAGAAGGCTCTAAAAGACGTGATGGAAAATGGTTTTTATTTGGTGTTTTCAGCCTTACGTCCTGAACAATGTAGTTGCTTTTATTTTAAAATGATAGAGCCCAACTTTGAACTCAATGAGGCTGTCGACCTTTGTCTAGTCAAGTTTTAGTTGTTATAATAGATTTTAGTAGGTGAAGAAAGACTGGGAAACAATCAGGATTGTAAATGGGAACAGGATTTTTCTCCTGTCAGTAAATTATGGATACTATTTGATATATATATATATATATATATATATATATATAGCATAGTTTGTTTTGTTAACAAGCCTAAGCCTCGACCTTTTAATTCTAAAGGTTGTAAGCCATTCCTTATTATTTGATTATGTTTTTGCAAATTGTTTATTTAATATTTTTAATTATTATCTTATATTATAAGGATTCCAGTGCAAAGTTTATGGGATATTTTACTGTTTTTAAGAGTAATATTTTACTCTGTTTTTGGATCAAAAGGGTTAATTAAAGAGTAAACCCTACAGTTTGATAATAACATTATTTATACTTTAGTAATTCTTAGCTCTGTTTATTTAATATTTACCTTAATGATTTTTACAGCTTGTTTTTAAATCTCAGCTAAGAAGGACTAGGGTTTATTACTGCATACTTGTGAATAGGATATATTTATTTTTCAAAACCTAAGTAGTGTATTTAAGTTACTGTAGAGACTTATGTATAAGATCACAGACACATAGTGTCTGAAAATCAAATGTTATAAAAATGTTTTGAAAATTCTCTTTACCTGGTTCTTAAATGATAGGCTGTTTACTATACTTATGTTTATTTATTAAAATTCATAAAAATTTAAATTTTTTTAAAGTGACATAAAATGTCTTAAGTCGTAGCTAAGTAAATGCTAATGGTTAGCAGAAAATGAAACAATTTATAAAAGAACATGGGATTTATTCTTTAAAAGAACTTGTAAAATAATGGATATAATCTTAAACACCTGTGTTAGTACTGTTAATGACTTAACAACTTTAGTTCTATCAGAGTTAGAAAAGGACTTGCAATTTGTTGCTGCTAGATATACTGATGATTAGCTTTTGTCAAGTAGGCAAGAATTCTTGTATGAGATCGGGGCTTACTTAGCGTTCTACTAACTCAATTGGACTGCTGGTTCTTTACAGGTTTAGCAGGTAAGCGTAAGATCCAGTAGGTGTTATTTAAAATTACTCCAAGAACTACTTCCCTAGCATGATTAAGATGCTAGTTTTAGAAATGGTTTAAATATGTTGCTTGTCTTCAAGGAGGTAATGTCAATTCTTTTTTCGTTGTTATAAAACCATAGTTGAATTTATAATTAACACTATAATGACTTTCTATCAAAAAGATAAACACGGATTTAAATTGCAAGAGCAAGTACTTACCAAAGTTCCTCCAATCGTACGAAGATTATTCTCTAAAAATCTAAAGAATATAGTTTTTTTTTCTTGTGTTTATAGTACTGGTTATTTATAAATTCCCATAGAGAGAATAGAGCTCAAGGTTTTGGGCTTAAGTTCACTTCAAACTGTTTAGTGATCTCATAGCTATTCTCACTTCAATACTCAAAAGATGTCCTCCTCTTAAAGCATGATCAAGTTACCTATGTTTTTCCATTATAATTTTAACAATGGGTTGTTTAGAATTTTTAACATGAATTCTCCATCATTGTTAGTCTTCAGTTTCTTGATCACTCTTTCATCAAAACAGTATAAAGGCTATGTTTTCAGAAGTTTAAGGCTTTTGTTTTTACTATGGTCATAAATTATAATATAATCATCTCATAACTCTTTTACTATTTCTAAAATTACACCATCTATTGAATTTGTTTGAAAGCATGAAGATATTCTAGGATAAAAATAGTATTCAAGTTATAATCTAAGGTAGAATGCCTACAAAACAAACCACTATGATGAAACCAAACGATGACAATCATATGTTGTATAGTTTGAAAATGATTGTTGGTTTTGAAATAATGCAAATGTTTGATTGCAACGCTAACTATAGGTTTCGACCCACACTTGGAGATGTATTTGGATGGAAACGTGGATAGGTTACATCCACTAGAGGGTTGACTTAAAAACCTTGAAACCATACTCATTTTCTTTGTGTAGCGAGACTTTCTCCTTTGTGTTGGTCGAGCTGCGAGCTCGCGGCCATGAGAGGCCTGTAACCACCTTCAAACATTTGACATTGCACCTACAACTTCTATCCTGTGACTGTTGGGAGAAGTCATTAATGGTTTTGGTCTTTCTGAGTGTTGCATAATTACAACGAGAGTGTGTATTGGATTTTATTTGAGGCTCGAAGGTTGTTCTCGCCTTTAACCTGCAACAAAACACTCATGGCTTCTGCCTTCATCTGGTTGAGTCAATTAACTTGTATTTCCTTCACAAAGGTTACTTCACATCTTATTTCTTTCGGGATGGTGCCAAATGTGACCTGGTGTGGTCATCTCTCCTCAGCTTCAACTCCAAGTTTCCACAGGTAAATACTTACCCTAAACTCAGGTTTAAATTTGTTTTCTTATGAGGGTTTTTACAAATTTTAAGCAAACAAAGTATTTATAATGATACGGCTTGGTTCTTGCAGATCTTTGCTTCCAGTTACAACATTGTAGGTAAAGGCTAGCTCACTCTTCATTTTTTACATGAGCATCCAACTGGTAAGCCCTGGTTCCAATGGGGGTTTCTTCCTGCGTGACGTTGTGGTTGTTGGAAGTTTGTTCTTGTGGTTGAAAATATGGCACGACCTTAGTTCTCTGTTAGCTTACATTTAAAATCTTGTTTGTTATTACAAAATTTTTAGAAAT
>LPNX010749709.1:12508-30189 GCA_001517045.1 Pseudotsuga menziesii | reverse complement strand
ATTCTAAAGGCTATAAGCCATTCCTTATTATTTGATTCTGTTTTTGCAAATTGTTTATGTAATATTTTTAATTATTATCCTGTATTATAAGGATTCTAGTGCAAAATTTATGGGATATTTTACTGTGTTTAAGAGTAATATTTTACTTTGTTTTTGGCTAAAAAGGGTTAATTAAAGAGTAAACCCTACAGTTCGATAATAGCATTATTTATACTTTAGTAATTCTCAGCTCTGTTTATTTAATATTTACCTTAATGATTTTTACAGCTTGTTTTTAAATCTCAGCTAAGAAGGATTAGGGTTTATTACTGCATACTTATGAATAGGATATATTTATTTTTCAAAACCTAGGTAGTGTATTTAAGTCACTGTAGAGACTTTTGTACAAGATCAGAGACATATTGTCTGAGAATCAAATGTTATAAAAACGTTTCGAAAATTCTCTTTACCTGGTTCTTAAATGATATCGTGTTTACTATACTTATGTTCATTTATCAAACTGTAAGTTCTATGTTTTATAAATAATACTAATATTAGAATTAGTTCTATAAATAATATGATTACTAATGTTTTTACATACCTTTCTTTTAGTTTTTATCTGAAGTAAATACATTTACTACAGACAATATCTACTACTTCTTTATAGTTGAAATCATAAGCAAACTAAAGTAAAATGTAGTTACAAATTTCATTCAAGTGAAAAGAATCATCATATTCACCTAAACACCCAGCTGTACTAGAGTACTGCGTGAGCCAGGTGTGGAAAAATACAGTATGTAAATTCTAATTCTATATGTTTCTTATTTTGCATATTTATTACTATTTCTAACATAAACTGCACTTTACCATGTCTAACATTACACAGTTATTCCTTTCTTCACAAACCCTAATTAAATACTAACATGCCTGTATTTAAAAACTAGTAAGCATTTTACAGAGGACGGTAAATAAAAATAACATAAAGACAAATAGAACATGTCAATGATAAGACAACAACAACTTAAGGAGGTTGTTCCTCCCAACCAATATCCTGGATAACGCTCAGACAACGCTTCCTCACGATTCGTGAGCTTGTTCCTGGTCCTCTTGGTAGAGTTCTGGGTGGAGAATATAACCCCAAGACCTTTTGTCACCTGACTGGTCCAATTACCTCAGTAATTAAAATCTTCTCACATCAGTAAGAACTTCATCCTAATAGCTGCAATAAGTTCAGTCTCAGCAGTTAACCCCTCAAACTCACTTCAGTAATCCCCTCCATTGAATTTCTCTTGAGTAAATTCATTCACCCTAAATGATCACCTCTTAGAATGAGCAGCCTCAGCTGTCTTCAATGGGAAATTTTATAGAGATGCCTAGGTCTTCTGGGTCAGTTTTCATTTAATGAGCCACCTGCTCCAATTCCACTTTCTTTGGGAATCATGACCACAAAAATAGGGAAGAAGCCACCTGCAACAGTTGGAAGTTGTTTGAGGATGCTACCACTTGTCAGTGTACTCTCCACCCAGTCTCCTCCACCAATTGACCAACAAACACTCTTTTAACAGCTTCCATAAGTTGTTGTCTCATCATTTATTTATTTATAAATAAAATATTCTGAATTACATTAATTATTCTTAACCACACTGGGTCATCAATTACAAACTTAACATAAAGTATAACACAATGTTCCTCAATTAACATTAAATTGTTTTTGGAAATTGAGGCATGTGACATACACCCCCCCTTAAATTATAACATCGTCCTCAATGTTAGTTATTCCTTGTCCTCACAGTTCCCCTGAAATAGAATTAGATATGCATCCCGCATATGACTTTCCAATTCTTAGGTAGCTTCCTATGGACTAAGGTGATTCCATTGCACCTTCACCTGACCAATGGTGCATTTCCAAAGCGAGAACTCCCTCCACTCGAGGATACAATTCGGTTCCACCAGAAAATCTCCTTAGGGTTCCACCTGCACATCATTCCAATTAATAACATGAGTAGCATCATGTACATATTTTCTTAATACAGAAATGTGAAAAACATTGTGAACTCTTAAATTCGGTGGTAGAGCTAACTGAAAGGATACCTATTCGATCCAGGAAAATATTTCAAAAGCACCACAATATCGAGGTGCTAGCTTGGCACATCTACCCGACCTCAGAGAACTCTTTTTGGGTCTCACCTTAATGAAAACATGTTCGCCTACCTGGAACTCCTTTGGAGTTCATTTAAGGTCTGCTTGACTTTTCTGTCGATCTTGCTCAATTTTCAAATTACCTTGTACCTGTTTTACAATTAATTCCATTTATTTCAATAATTCAGGTCCTAATACTAACCTATCCACTAGATTTACTCCAAGAGATGAGGGTATTGCATTTCCTTCCATACAGAATTTCGAAAGGACTATACCTAGCTGAAGCTTGATAATGATTGTTGAAAGCAAATGCTACCAGGTATAAATAATCTTCCCATTTACCTGGATGCTCCTTTACGGACATTCTGAGTAGATCCTCTAAAACCTGATTTACTCTTTCAGTCTGTCCATCATTTTGAGGATGGAAAGAGGTACTAAATATTAATGTAGTATTTAATCTTTTGAACAAAGATCTCCAAAAATTACTTGTAAATTTAGGGTCTCGGTCTGAAATCATAACCTTCGGTATTCCATGCAACCGAAAAATTTGTTTTAAGAAAATATCAACAATATTTGCAGCTTTATAAGTAGTTTTTACAGGTATAAAATGGGTTTCTTTAGTCAATTTGTCAACCACTACCATTATTGAGTCATTTAAGTTCTGTTTTTTAGGTAATCCAGTAACAAAATCAAGGCTAATTATCTCCCATTTCTGTCTAGGGATAGGCAGTGGCTGAAGTAGCTCAGCTGGATGCTGATGTTTAGTTTTTACTTACTAACATTCAAATCATCTAGCAATATATTCTGCCAGTTCATTTTTCATGTTTGACCATAAATAATCCTTTCTTAGCGTGGTTATAGTTTTCTGATAACATGGATGCCTTGAATAAGGAGTTTTATGAATTTCATTTAAAATTACTAGCTTAATCATAGGTACATTAGGTACGTATAATATGGCTTTATACAGTAATAGTCCTTTTTCATTCAAGTTGAACCCTATACTTGGACTTTCTATTAAATTCTCTTTTACTTTTGCTTGTAACTTTTGGTAATTTTCATCTTGTTATATTCCAGCTTTAAGTTGTTCTTCCAAATCTGTTGTATAAGTGCTAATAGCTGCTGTAAAATTCAGCTTTGCATTTATACTTAATGCATCAACAACCTTATTCTCCTATCCTTTGATGTGTTGAATTTCAAAATCGTATTCACTTAGAAAATCTAGCCACCTAGCTTGTCTAGCATTCAAGTTAGGTTGATCTAACAGGTATTTCAATCCTTTATTATCCGTCATCAAGATAAAATTCCTTCTAATTAAATGATGATGCCACATCTTCAAGGCATGTATGAAAATAGCTAATTCTAAGTCATAGGTCGCATAATTTTTTTCATGAATCTTCAATTTCCTAGACTCTTAAGCAATGACATGTCCTTCCTAAGTCAATACTCCTCCTAAACCGTCTTTGCATGCGTGAGTACATACTATAAAATATTTATTAGGGTTAGCAATTCTTAAAATTGGTGCAGTGGTTAATAATGTTTTTAAATTTTTAAAACTGTCTTCGCACTTTTGATTCCAATCAAATTTCTTCTTCTTTTTCTGTAAAGAGGTTATCAAATTTGCAATTCTTGAAAACCCTTCGATGAACCTCCGGTAATAACCGGTAATCCCCATTAATGATCGGATGCTAGTTATGTCTTTTGGGACTGGCCAATCTTCGATTACCTTTATTTTTTCGGGGTCAACTGAAATTCCTTCTTTAGTCACCACATGACCTAAGTACTGGGTTTTATCTTTAAAGAAGTCACATTTACTAAATTTCGCAAAAAGTTGATGCTCTCGTAACTCTTGCAAGAGAATTTTTAAGTGTTCTTTACGTTCTTCTTCATATTTTGAATAAATTAATATGTCGTCAATAAATATGACCACAAATTTATCTAGATATTTGTGCTTTACATTATTCATTAGACACATAAAAACGGCTGGAGCGTTAGCAAGCCCGAAAGGCATAATGACAAACTCATAATGTCCATATCAAGTTCTAAATGTTGTTTTAAAAATGTTTTCATCTTTAATTCAGACCTGGTGATATCCAGACCGTAAGTCAATCTTTGAAAACACCGTGTCTCCACGTAGTTGATCAAACATATCATCTATGCGAGGTAACGAGTATCTTTTCTTGATAGTCATTTTATTTAATTGACGATAATCTATACATAGTCGTAGAGTTTCGTCCTTCTTCTTAACAAAGATGATAGGTGCCCCCCAAGGAGACACACTAGGTCTAATATAATTCTTATCAATAAGTTCTTTTAACTATGACTTAAGTTCATTTAGTTCGAGTATATTCATCTGATAAGGGGCTTTTGAGCTGGGCACTGCACCAAGTACCAGCTCAATAGTAAAATCTAATTCCCGTTTCGGAGGCAGTCCCGAAATTTCTTCTGAAAATACATCTGAATATTCCTTTAGAATTGGTATATCTTCTAATTTTAATTTAACTATGTTGTTCATGTTCTCTTCATCAATTATTGTTACTACATAAGCCTTACAACCTTTCCTAATAGCTCTCTTGAGTTGCAGAGTAGAGATTTGCCTTATGACTGTTTTCCTAGGGATTTCCTTTACACTTATTAACTTTCCATCGTTATTTATGCAAGTAAAGGTTTTATCGAAGTAATTCAAGACCACCCTATGTTTCTCTAACCAATCCATACCAATTAATATATCATATGAAACTAAAGGTAATACATTGAGTTTAACAAAAGTTTCAAACTGATCCATAGTTACTGCACAATTCTTTACAAAGCTAATTACCTTTCTCTTTGCACCAGTAGCTAAATGAACTAACCAAGAACTTGCAAACTTTTCAACTGGAAGCTTACACTTTTCTACGAAATTAGGAGAAATATAGCTTAAACTAGTTCCTGGATGAATTAAAATAGATATAGGTATTTGATTTATCTTACCTTCCACTTCCACCATGGAAGTTTGATAGTCTGCTTGTCGATTCTCTAATGTTGCATTGATCTTGGGCATTGTCCTCGCTGAATAACCAACAATCATCTCCTCCTGTATTGTGTGGATGTTGCTAACAGTCTTCTTCTGATTGGGGCAGACTGATGCATAATGCAGATCATTGCATTCCCAACACTTTATGGGTTCTTTTCATTCAAAGTTATTTGTATAGTTATTGTGGTTGTTAGCATATTCTTTATTCTTTTGATTATTCTGATTGGACTGTGAATTACTTGCATTCCCTTGGAAATTCTTATTAGGAAAATTTCTGGTGTTATTATTTTTAGAATTTCGATTAGGTACAAACTCTTTCTTCTTTTGTTCAAAGTTAGTATTCCTTTTGGCATTCTAGTTGGCTATACTCTTCTTTTTACGATTCTGTTCATAACAAAGATTCACTTTTCTCATTGCTTCTTCTATAGTTTTCGGATTTCCATACTCAATAATGTCCTTTATATGATAAGGTAAACAGCTGAGAAACCGTTGTACCTTAGATTTCTCGTCCACAATGTATGGCACATACCTGAGCAGACTTAGAAATTTACTATTCAGTTCTTTCATATTCATTGTACCCAGTTTTAACTCGTAAAATTCCTTAGCCCTTTCCTCATAGTACTGTTCAGATAAAAATTTCTTTTTGAAATATTTCCTAAATGTGCTCTAATTTATGTTTTCTCTCTTATACCTTTTACTCTTTTTAATTCCTGCCACCATATATCAGCTTTTCCTGTAAAATTATAAATAACCTTCCTGGCCATCAGTTGATTACAATAGTTATAAATTTGGAAGTATTTCTTCATCTTGGATAACCAAAATTCTTCTTCTTCCCCCTTGTCAATTTCTCCATTAAATTTTTATGGCTTGATGTTCTTGAACTCCCCAGATATTTCTTCATAAGGTTTATATTTTCTTTTCCTAGTATGGTGGTTATCTTCACTACTATCACTAGTATAATGAGAGTTGTGTTTATCACCATATACTTCGGAAGATGAGCTACTTTTGTTTTTAACTTGTTTAGTCTTTTTATACTTATGTTGAAAACCTATATCTTCAGACTCAGTTCTTTTACCCTTTTCCTCAGTATGAAATATTTCTATTAAGATTTGATTTAACTCCTCTTGAGCTCTCAGAATCCTCTCATTTTCTTTCTTAACTAATTCCATCTCTGATTTTAATTCTATAACTTTTTGCAGTAGCTCGAAAGAATTATTGGTTATATCTTCTTGTATAGGTTCTATTTGAAGATTATCTTTTTTAGTGTAAGGAGATTTCTCATCCACATATTCTTCTAATCTATCCATACCTGTCATTAACTCAGAAACAAATTTCTGTGTGTGTATTATTCAATGAAAACAACATCAGCATAATTATTTAAATTTACTGTTCCATATAAGCAAGTTGAGCTTCATTAAGGCCTAGTGTTTGAAACTTGTTCTCTGATACCACATGTAATAATCCAAAAATTTATAAAAATTTAAATTTTTTTAAAGTGACATAAAATGTCTAAAGTCGCAGTTAAGTAACTAATAATGGTTAGCGGAAAATGAAATAGTTTATCAAAGAACATGGGATTTCTTCTTTAAAAGAACTTTTAAACTAATGGATGTAATCTTAAACACTTTTGTTAGTACTATTAATGACTTAACAACTTTATTTCTATTAGAGTTGGAAAAGGACTCGCATTTTGCTACTGCTAGATATACTGATGATTAACTTTTGTCAACTAAGTAATAATTCTTGTATGAGATCGGGGCTTACTTAGCGTTCTACTAACTCAATTGGACTGCTAGTTCCTTACAGGTTTAGGCAGGTAAGCATAAGATCCAGTAGCTGTTATTTAAACTTACGTCGAGAATTACTTCCCTAGCATGATTAAGATGCTAGTTTTAGAAATGGTTTAAATATGCTCCTTGTCTTCAAGGAGGTAATGTCAATTATTTTCTATTGTTATAAAACCATAGTTGCATTTATAATTAACACTATAATGAATTTCTATCAAAAACATAAACAAGGGTTTAAATGGCAAGAGCAAGTACTTACCAAAGTTCCTTCAATCGTATGAAGATTATTCTCTAAAAATATAAAGAATGTGGTTTGGTTTTCTTGTGTTTACGGTACTGGTTATTTATAAATTCCCATAGAGAGAATAGAGCTCAATTTTTTGGGCTTAAGTTCTCTTCAAACTGTTTAGTGATCTCACAGCTATTCTCACTTCAATACTCGAAATATGTCCTCCTCTTAAAGCATGATCAAGTTACCTATGTTTTTCAATTATAATTTTAACAATGGGTTATTTAGAATTTTTAACAGGAATTCTTCGTCATTGTTAGTCTTCAATTTCTTGATCACTCCTTCATCAAAACAGTATAAAGGCTTTGTTTTCAGATGTTCAAGGCTTTTCTTTTTACTATGGTCATAAATTATAATATAACCATCTCATAACTCTTTTACTATTTCTAAAATTACACCATCTATTTGATTTGTTTGAAAGCATGAAGATCTTCTACGATAACTATTGTATTCAAGTTATAACCTAAGGTAGAATACCTACAAACAAACCACTATGATGAAATTGAAAGATGACAATCATATGTTGTATAGTTTGAAAATGAATATTGGTTTTGAAATAATGCAAATGTTTGATTGCAACACTGACTATAGGTTTCAACCCACGCTTGGAGAAGTATTTGGATGGACACATGGATAGGTTACATCCACTCAAGGGTTAACTTAAAAACCTTGAAACCCTACTCATTTTCTTTGTGTAGCGAGAGTTTCTCCTTTGTGTTGGTCAAACTAAGAGCTCGCGACCATGAGAGGCCTGTAAACACCTTCAAACATTTGACATTGTGCCTGGAACTTCTATGTTGTGACTATTGGGAGAAGTTTATAATGGTTTTGGTCTTTCTGAGTGTTGCATAGTTACAGTGAGAGTGTGTATTGGGTTTGCTTTGAGGCTCGAAGGTTGTGCTTTCCTTTAACCTGCAACAGAACATTCATAGCTTTTTCCTTCGTCTAGTTGAGTCAATTTCCTTCTGTTTCCTTCACAGAGGTTACTTCATGTCTTGTTCCTTTCGACATGGTGCCAAATGTGACCTAGTGTGGCCATCTCTCCTCAGCTTCAACTCCAATTTTCCACAGGTAAATACTTACCCCAAGCTCAGGTTTAAATTTGTTTTCTTATGAGGGTTTTTACAAATTTTAAGCAAACAAAGTATTTATAATGATATGGATTGGTTTTTGCAGATATTTGCTTTTGATTCCAATGTTGTAGGTTAAGGCGAGCTCACTCTTCAATTTTTACATGAGCATCCAACTGGTAAGCCCCAGTTCCAACGGGGGTTTCTTCTTTCTTGACGTTGTGGTTGTTGGAAGTTGGTTCTTGTGGTTGAAAATATGGTACGGCCTCCGTTCTCTGTTAGCTTGCATTTAAAAGCTTGTTTGTTATTTCAAATTGTTTAGAAACACTTAAAGGGTACTTCGTGCAGGCTGAAGAAGGCTCTAGAAGCCGTGATGGAAAATTGTTTTTATTTGGTGTTTTCAGCCTTACGGCCTGAACAATGTAATTGCTTTTGGGCTGATGCACAATCATGGACTCCTTTAAAGACACTTTTGATGCCATATAATACTGGAATAAATGCAAAACTCTGATTTTAGGTGACAATTAGGGGTACTTCCCTAACTTATTTTAAGATGAAGTAAAAAGAGAAAAGATAGGAAATTGAATCAGCTTTAATAATATATAGGATTTATGCAGAGAAAATGTATGGAAATTATTATAAAATTAGTTTCTGTGAAAGTGGGTTTTCAAATTTTCAACACATCTTAACATATATGTTTGTGTGGGTACAGCAAGATATGAGGTAAATGATGTCAATTTGGGATAAAATCTTTTAGACATATAAAGGACAATGGTCCTAGTGCAACACTATTTATTCAGAATTTTTCATGAATTATTTATTTTATTATTAATTATTGAAGTCACAAAAGCTTGAAATTAAAACCTTATGTGTGTGTGCAACACTTTAGGGGCAAAAATTAATGAAATCCTTGATTTCTAAATATAAGATCGTAGGGATTGATCTCGTCTAGTGCACCATATAGTTTTATTGGGAAATGGTAATGGAAATCAAAAGTTATATAAAAAACAATCAATGTATCTATTTTCAAAAACTGAAGTGTGTCATTTAGAAAAATAATTATAAATAAATAAAACATAGTTTTGAAGGAAAAAATTACATATTCAAAATCATAAGATCGTACTCTACAATATCCTAGATTTTCATAAAAAAATATTGTGTATATCATAGCAAAACATGCCATCTAAACTAAGCATATTGATAGAGTTCTAAAAGTCAAGCAATAGCCCTGGTTTATTTGTCCTAGCCAATAGGTTCGGTAGTCTGAAGATATTTCCAAACATAATCCCAAACCTTATCCCCGCCAATTATTTTAATTTTAAAATAACGCATATGCATTATAGATTATTCATATTGCATATGCGTTATAGCTTCTTCATATCGCATATGTGCTATAATGCATATGCGATATGATAAAGTTATAACATATATGCATTATAACACATATGCATTTTTTATTAACTAATTTGGTACGAGAGTAAAAAAGAGTAATGGCATCCTTATCCCAATATAATACCATTTAGACAACACTATGATGGACCCAAATAATTCCTCTGTTTAACGGTGAATGAAGCCATGGGCTGTGCATCCAAGAAAATGGGGTAGTGAATAGAGCCATGGGTTGTGCATCCAAGAAAATAGGGTGGTGAATGAAGCCATGGGCTATGCATCCAAGAAAATAGGGCGGTGAATGAAGCCATGGGCTGTGCATCCAAGAAAACAAAAATTCCCCCTGTACTTCAATCTATTTAGCTTCAAGGAAAAATTTGCAACATTAACAAAGAGATTGAATATTGATTTATGTTAGCACTCAAAGGACATTATAAAGTCACAAGAATGCTTGTTTGGTAGCTCTTTTGGATGTAAAAAATCTAGAACAAGTACCGATTGATCAATGTACGCTCTCATTGCAAACCGCCAATGATGATTCATCGATAGGTGATAGGTGACTTTAATCAACATTGTTATAGTTATCATGTTCTTTTAATCATATCCTCATCATCATCATATTCATCCTCATCCTCCTCATCATCATAGTCATCATCCTCGTCCTCATCATCATCACCATCATTGTTCATCATCATCATCATCATCCTCATCATCATCATCATCCTCCTCCTCCTCATCATCATCATCATCATCACCACCATCATCCTCCATCATCATCATCATCATCATTGTTTATCATCATCGTCATCATCATCCTCGTCATCATCATCATCATCATCACCATCATCATTCTCATCGTCGTCATCATCATCATCATCATCATCATCATCACCATCCTCATCATCCTCATCATCATCATCACCATCCTCATCCTCATCATCATCATCGTCAAACTCATCATCATCATCATCATCACCACCCTCATCCTCATCATCATCACCATCATCATCATCATCCTCTTCATTCTCATCATCATCATCACCATCCTCATCATCATCGTCGTCATCATCATGACCATCCTCATCATCATCATCCTCAAACTCATCATCATCTTCATCATCACCACCCTCATCCTCATCATCATCATCCCCATCCTCTTCCTCATCATCATCATCGTCAACCTCATCATCATCATCATCATCCCCACCCTCATCATCATCATCATTGTCATCGTCATCATCATAATCACCCTCATCCTCATCATTATCATCATAGTCCTCCTCCTCCTCCTCCTCCTCATTATCACCCTCATCCTCCTCATCATCATCATGGTCATCATTTCATCATCATCATAATCATCACCCTCATCCTCATCATCATCATCATAGTCATCAGCCTCCTCCTCGTCACCATCACTATTCATAATCATATTCACCATCACCCTCATCCTCATCATCATCACCATCCTCATCATCATCATCATCATCATCATCACCATCACCATCATCCTCAACATCATCATCATCACCCTCATCCTTATCATCATCATCATCATCATCATCATCATCGTCAATCATCACCCTCATCCTCATCATCATCATCATCATAATCATCATCCTCCTCCTCCTCCTCCTCATCACCCTCATCCTCATCATCATCATCATAGTCATCCTCCTCCTCCTCATCACCATCATTGTTCATCATCATCTTCATCATCACCCTCATCCTCATCATCATCACCATCCTCCTCATCATCATCATCGTCATCACCCTCATCCTCTTGATCATCATCATCACCCTCATCCTCATCCTCATCATCATGGTCATCATCATCATCATCATCATCCTCATCCTCCTCCTTGTCCTCATCATCATAGTCATCATCCTCCTCATCATCACCATCATTGTTCATCATCATCTTCATCGTCACCCTCATCCTCATCATCATCATCATAGTCATCCTCCTCCTCATCATCACCATCATTGTTCATCATCATCTTCATCATCACCCTCATCCTAATCATCATCACCATCATCATCATCATCATCATCATCACCCTCATCCTCATCATCATCATTATGGTCATCCTCATCATCCTCCTCCTCATCATCATCATCATCACCCTCATCCTCATCATCGTCATCATAGTCATCATCCTCCTCATCATCACCATCATTGTTCATCATCATCTTCATCGTCACCCTCATCCCCATCATCATCACCATCATCATCATCATCATCATCATCATCGTCAGCATGATGATGATGATGATCATCATCATCACCCTCATCCTCCTCATCATCATCATAGTCATCATCCTCCTCATCATCACCATCATTTTTCATCATCATCTTCATAAGCATAGATAAATGTAAATTGCATATATTCAGTGAGCACTAAATCGCATATGTGACATATCGCATATGCGTTTTGGAGAACATGTAAAAATCTTGCCCGTTCATTAAAAAACATTGTATCAATATCGCATATGCGATATATCGGAGGTGCGTTATATTGCATATGCGAAATGTTGGGTTGCATGCTGTGGGCCAGGTTTATTGTATCAAAAGACATAATTCGTCTGAACCCGCTCATAGAGAACTGTTCAACGTGAAATTTTTAATGACGAATGTACATAATAGAGGTCGAAAGTCAACAAGGAAGGTGCTTACACTGGAAGAAGCAGAAAATAAAAAAGAAAAAAAGAGGGAAGATTCAAGAAATCGTCGGTGTTCATTACATGAGAAAATAGTTCCCATTCCCCCTCAATAGATACCTGATGTAGAGGCTGAGGAATATAATGCAACATTAAAGGAAGCTGGTTATAGGGAAGTTGATATTATTGATCCATTAGTAAACGGACAATCTTGTGAAGAGTTCAATAATTATGTTACTCCCGATGTAAATGTGACTCAGCAACAACCATGGTTGGTGGTTCAATCTCCTAATCGAAGTTGTCAGCCTGGAGTGGATGTAAACGTCACTCTAGCATTTCAAATGGCAACAAATTTTGCATCAAAATGAAAGAGAACTCCTAAACTATTACAAGTGGACGAGAGCAGAATTACTTCCATGGAAGGTAAGGTGGCTAAATGCACCATCCTTCGTCATTGTTCTCAAATAATGAAACAATATTTTGATAACAAATCCGAAGCCGGTAAATGCTAATTGTTTTTATCTTTGCTTAAATCTAGAAATATGGAAACTGTTAGAAGAAATTTAGGCATAATAACAATGAAGAATATCGAATCAATTAATCACATTGTTAAATCTCTTGCTGCTACATCCACATCGATTGGTAAAAAAACTCGTTCACAAGACTATAATGTGGCTCGTCATGTATTGGCTGAATCAATTGTATGTAGATCCACACGACAACGTCGTTTACTTAAATGCACATCACAAATTATGCCTTGACATCCAAAGAAACTTAAAAAATATTCACTAAGAAGAGACAACCTCGATGTAGAGGGACAAATGGAAACATTATCGACATTTAGCGGTACTTTTCCCTGCAAAGACATGAAGTTAGTCGAAGCAGTGAAGGGCCTAGTGCAAACGTTTTGGCATGATAACACTAGGCCTTCTTCTAGCACAAAGGATGTGTTAAAACATTGTAGGGTTTATAGAAACATTGAACCTCATGTTAAACATTATCTTGACATGACATAAACTCAACTGTTCGAGATGTTTAAAGTTGCCCACATAGAGCTAAGGCTCGAGCAAAGATCTTTTGAAAAATGAAAGCCTTGGTATGTTAGAATCAATACCATCCGGAACACTTGTTGTTGTAGATACCACATAGAGTTTGACCTATATTGCCATACATTTGCACATATACGTCATTTTTTGCATCCTAACAAAATGCATACAGGAATGCTCAAGTACAGTACCGCTAATGTCATCCAGGGATTTCATCCATAGCATAATGTGTCCGAGGCAAGATGGGAAGACACATTAACTAAAACAATGTGTAGACAGTTCTTGCAACAATTGTGGTGGGCTATCATTATGGTCTGATTGCATCCATGAAAGTGAAGATCAAGCATTCAGGAATGCAATTGTCGAGAAGCAAAACTATTAGTATGAGACATATCAGCTACATGATGGGAAAGAAAGCAGGAAGACTAAATTGGTGACTTCACAGGTAAATTGTTGAATATTGACATATTAATATTAATGTACATGGTCATCATATATGTGGTTTATTGACATATTAATATTCATGTACCAGGTGCGAGTATGTGATTTTATTCCATAGTTTCGTGGAAAGATCCAACAGTACATTCAACATGTCGATATGGCACGGTGGCAAGATGAGCAATTCAGAATATGCCGAGACATCTTCCCTCTGGGAACAATACTATTAGTGGTTGATTTTGCGGAAAATTACACCCTACAACCACAAAATAAAATTCAAAGTCAGTACTATCACTCAGAGCAGGTGAGCATAATGGTCCATATCACGTATCGACATGGGAAAGATAGCAATGAAGAGAAATGTGTGATACTGAAAGAAATTCACTTCTACATAAGTGACAACCGGACCCATGACATTTATTACGTGCAGCATTGCTTTAAATTATTCTATGATCATGTGATAGCTATGGATATACCATTTTATCATCATTTCATTTGGTCAGATGGTTGTGCTGGATAGTTCAAGAATGCACGTGTATTTGAATGGTTTTGTTTATTGCACATAAATACAAGGTTCCACATGTATGGAACTACTTTGAAACTGATCATGGAAAAGGAGAGCATGATGGTTCTGGTGCATGCATTAAAACTACCCTTCGAAGGGAAGAGATGAAGTTTACAGGTGCTCACCTTCAAGACGCTGCTTCTATAGTCAAATGGTGTGCATCTGTCATGGGAGAACAAGCAACAAGGAAACACTTAGTGTGAATAATATTCTAGGAGGTGACAAATGTGGACCGATCAAAAACACATCGGGTGAACACAGTGCATGGAACTCGACAGTTTCATTCAATTAGAAGCTCAGACAACTCCGCCCCTACAAATTTGGGCAAGATTGAAGGCTTGCTTTTGCAGTTCCTATAGTGTCGGTGAATGGGATGATTTTCAGCATATGGATACCGTTGATACATGGGATCGAGTGACACTTGGCACCAATTTCAACGAGGTTAATGAAATAGACCATTTGTAAGATGATTAGACACATATTTCTACAGACTAGGATCACATATCGGATCTCATACAAGCAGGTACATGAGTAGTACCTAAATAAGAAAATGCATTTATGTATTGTTTACTTGACCTATGTAGAATTTAATTTATGTAGAAATTAGAAATGCAAGACCTTATTTACAAAATGTATTGTTAACTCGACCTATTTCCTTTCACATGTCAGATATATGCAATGGTTGCCCCAAAAAATAATGAATGGGGTTCTGACTATTGGTTGGCACATTGCTTAGAGGGGAAACAAACCATTCTCGAACCTGTTACAGATGATGCAAATATTGAATTCCCAATAGGCTCGATGGTTATAAAATGGGAGTACTTGACACTTGCAGCACAACAGAAAAGGAAGGGTGGGTATGTATATCAGGATTATAGACGAGGAGCTATTGTATACCACTTTACCAACCTAGTAGTTGGTATAAACATCAAGTTGCGTACACTTGGTCACAAAAATAGGTCACATGTACGATACTTACTACCTCATATAGAGCACGAAATATTGATGGACACCATCGGCCCAGACATGATCCGGATGGCCTACTTGTATGAGTGCATTGTCAGGTGCATTATTTAACCTTTAAAGTGAATTCTAAAGAACAATTTCAATTATTTAGCCTTAATTTATTCCCAATGTGATAAACCTGTGATTGACAAATACCATTCACAGACATAATATTATTCAGAGCATACTGGACACTATAAACACGATCGTACAACCTCGGATGAGTTATATATAAATCATGTTTGCACATTTTCATTGGGTTATCTTTTCTTTCTTATGATGTTACTAATGTCTAGCCTTTCGTGTGCCTAGGATACAAACACCATCTATGGCACATTGGAGGCACTAAGAATGGTGTCTTTAGACACCAACAAATAGAGTTTGGAAAATAACAAGCTCTTGAGTTGTTGAAATTTACATTTCTTGATGTTTTTAGTTTAATATACATTTAATTACATTGCCATGTACAAATCGGAAACCAACTAGGCTTACATGATCAACAATACTTGCATGCACCAACTAGGCTTTCATGAACACCAATTTGCATGCACCAACTAGGGTTGACAAGGTATGAGATGGGACTAGGGTTTAGCAAGCAATTTGAAAGTTAAGAGAGGGAGCTAGAAACACATGGCCATGTACAAATCAGAAACCAACTAGGCTTTCATGAACACCACTTTGCATGCTATCACTAGGGTTGACAAATAATGAGATGGATTAGGTTTTAGTGAGCAATTTACAAGTTAAGAGAGGGAACTAGAAACACATGATCACCAATACTTGCATGCACCAACTAGGATTTCATGAACACCAATTTGCATGCACCAACTAGGTTTGACAAGGTATGAGATGAAACTAGGGTTTAGTGAGCAATTTACAAGTTAAGAGAGGGAACTAGAAACACATGATCACCGATACTTGCATGCACCAACTAGGCTTTCATGAACACCAATTTGCATGCTATCACTAGGGTTGACAAATAATGAGATGGATTAGGTTTTAGTGAGCAATTTACAAGTTAAGAGAGGGAACTAGAAACACATGGAAATGTACAAATCAGAAACCAAATAGGATTTCATGAACACCAATTTGCATGCTATCACTAGCATTGACAAATAATGAGATGGAACTAGTTTTTACTTCAAGCAATTTACAAGTTAAGAGAGGGAACTAGAAACCCATGGCCATGTACAAATCAGAAACCAACTAGGCTTTCATGAACACCACTTTGCATGCTATCACTAGGGTTGACAAATAATGAGATGGATTAGGGTTTAGTGAGAAATTTACAAGTTAAGAGAGGGAAATAGAAACACATGGTCACCAATACTTGCATGCACCAACTAGGCTTTCATGAACACCAATTTGCATGCACCAACTAGGGTTGACAAGGTATGATATGGAACTAGGGTTTAGTGAGCAATTTACAAGTTAGGAGAGGGAAGTAGAAACACATGATCACCAATTCTTGCATGCACCAACTAGGCTTTCATGAACGCCAATTTACATGCACCAACTAGGGTTCACAAGGTATGAGATGGAACTAGGGTTTAGTGAGCAATTTACAAGTTAAGAGAGGGAACTAGAAACACATCATCACCAATACTTGCATGCACCAACTAGGATTTCATAAACACCAATTTGCATGCTATCACCAGGGTTGACAAATAATGAGATGGATTAGGGTTTAGTGAGTAATTTACATGTTGAGAGAGGGAACTAGAAACACATGGACATGTACAAATCAGAAACCAACTAGGCTTTCATGAACACCTATTTGCATGCTATCACTAGGGTTGCCAAATAATGAGATGGAACTAGGGTTTACTTCAAGCAATTTACAAGTTAAGAAAGGGAACTAGAAACACATGGCCATGTACAAATCGGAAACCAACTAGGCTTTCATGAACACCAATTTCCATGCTATCAGTACAAATAATGAGATGGAACTAGGGTTTACTTTAAGCAATTTACAAGTTAAGAGAGGGAACTAGAAACACATGGCCATGTACAAATCGGAAACCAACTAGGCTTTCATGAACACCAATTTCCATGCTATCAGTACAAATAATGAGATGGAACTAGGGTTTACTTTAAGCAATTTACAAGTTAAGAGAGGGAACTAGAAATTGGAAACCAACTAGGGTTGACAAATAATGAGATGGAACTAGGGTTTAGTGAGCAATTTACAATTTAAGAGAGGGAATTAGAAACACATGGACATGTACAAAATGGAAACCAACTAGGGTTTCATGAACACCAATTTGCATGCTATCAATAGGGTTGACAAGTTATGACATCGGACT
>LPNX010749699.1:12396-24463 GCA_001517045.1 Pseudotsuga menziesii | reverse complement strand
AAATGATTGATAAGACATTATTAAATGAATGAGTAATTTAAGCGCCGTCGCTTAAGCGACGCTTAGGAGGATATCCGTCGCTTAAGCGACGCTTGCAAGCCTAGCCGTCTCTTAAGCGACGCTTATCAAGCCTAGCCGTCGCTTAAGCGACGCTTATCACCACCATTTCAAAAAAAAAATTATCTTCCTGATTTTTGACAGGGTTAAAAGAAAAAATCCACGCGCCGTCGGAAAAAACCGTCGGATTTTGGATCGAAATCTAGTAGTGTATGTCCTGTGCGTCAACTTAACTGTAAAGTTATGTACCATGAGTCAAACCCAAGGAATTTGGATGGTGGGGACAAAAAAACATTCATGAATTTGGGAATGCAGCTAAGAGTTTATATTTTACCTCTTTCTTTGGTGTAGCATGTAATGAGAACCAAATATATATTTTACCTCTTTCTTTGGAAGATTGGATAAGAAGGTTCATCAAACCCACAACAAATGTTTCAATTATTTGGAAGGCTCTGGCTCTAGCCTTTCATATCATAGGGAGCTTGTTATAGCTGATTTTACCACTCCAGGTGAATCACACTTGTATGGCCTTCCCCTGTCCCTCTGTAGACTCCTTAGACCCCTTGGACCATTTTTTATCCTTTGATGTTTCCTTTACCATCCCTAAAAACATGTGAAAATTAATACACGCGACTTTTAAACCCCTAATCGCGTATATACGCGGGTTTGACCTCTAAAACCATGTACATCGGGATGTGTGCATAATCCAAATCCTTTTGGAGTTTTCCTTGACATGGATCTGACTCACTTGACTCCTGGCCTTCCATATGCCTTGAGATGGCTCGGATTCAACCTTTCATTACCCCTTTGAAAAGATATATAAGGAACTCTTTGGCACATTGAAGGTATATGAGAGAATTGAGAACAAAGAAACTATAGTCCATTGTTGCTAGAACTTGTGCTTGAGTCTGCATCCCTTTTTCCCTTGGATCACTTTTGTGTTCTTCCCAATTTTGCCTTTTGCTTGTGAGCTTGCTATCGAGAGATGGAGGATTGAGGTGGTGGAGGCCCAAGTGGGGGATTCAGTTTCTCCGATTCGTAGATGTGCCGACAAAGGTTGTATCCATTGTAATCTCTGATTTTATATTAATAGAAATATCTTTTCATGTCCAATAATGTATTTTTGAATGAATATTTTATCAATGAATGATTTCAAATGCTTATACATTGTTGATTATATATGCTAGAATAGATCTAACACCAATATATATAGTATGCTTGTCTTGTTTACTTGTTGTTGAGGAAGTGAATGATCAATCCAAGCTGAAGTTGGAAATCTCAATGGGGATCTACTTCAATCATCCAGAATAAGGTATGAGGTATGATCCTTTAGTGTTAGATATTTAATTTCTATTGCATATTGGAAAGGATTGATTTCTGGAGTCAAGCTGTCTATTGTGGTACCCCAAGCCATAGGAGTTTCTCTCCGTAAGAGAATTGGTGACTCCGCTAGGGAGTTCCTAGTAGTTTTCCTTTGGGGGTTTTCTATCGACATTCAATGACTTTGAATTGGTCTTTTTCTCTTGTTTTTGTGTCGGGTCTGGGGGCAGGTTTGCCTGGTAGTATCTGACTGGTGTGAAGTTTGTCTCAGGTTGTCTGTTTGCCTTTATTTTTATGCACCTTTCTTCCTGTATGCAAGTTTTTAACTCATAGTCGCATATATATGTGGGTTTCACTACTATTTCCGTATACACACGTGGGTTTACTACGAACAGTCGCGTATGCCCTTAGTTTTTCCTTCTAGAACAAGATGGATGGTTGCAGGGTGAAGTTTGATGATTGCTGAGTCTCCTTTGATACTGCTAGAGTCTATATACACCTCTATTTCTGACCAGAGACATTTTTTTAGGGTAAATTTCTTTTTTAAGAATGTTCTTGTCATTGCATTTTCGATTTTTTGTTTTGGGATTAGTGCATTAGATTTATTTTACCTTAGTACTTTTCTTGAGTGTGCTTGCAGAGTCTAGGGGTTGTAGATCCATTCTTTTTCTTTTATATCTCATTTGTATTTCAAAAAATCCAAAAATATTTGTTTATCATCATGCATTGCATATTGCATTGTGCATAGTACTTGCACTAGATTTGCTTTGGATTATTAGTTAGGATTTCATATAGGAAAGCTTGCATTTATGATTTGAAGAAAATTGTGCATTTCACGTAGTAGCATACCCTGTTTTTCATGGACACAATGCATTTGCATTGATTGTTAGGTGTGCATTTTGCTTCATGTTGTGTCATAACACCATTAGTTGTACAGCCATATACCTCTTTTGAGTAATAAAGCCAATAAATATCAATGCTTAATTAAAATGAACTACGCTATTTTATTTGATAGGGTTCACCAACAAGATTAGGTTTTAGGGTCTTGGAATAGTTCATTGTGAGTAAATTCTCCAAGACCACTAAACAACAACATGTATGTGTCTGTCCAGGTGAGTGTGTGAAATTCCTTGGTATAACCCGTGTTTCTCAGGATCATCCTCTCAAAAGGGAGTTAAGCACGAGGCAGTGTGAGCGGTTATTGATTGGGATGACCCTTAGTCATAACTGAGTAGCATCGGAGATATTTCCAGTATTGTATTCGTATCTAGGGGTTCTTTTGAGAGTTTTAGGCTTTGTTACCCTACCCATACGGTCAATCCCACTTGCGACTGTCTATCGGAGCATTGATTATATTGAGGTGACCTTAGTGGCCTTACCTAGGATATCAAGGGGGTACTTTGCAGGGGTTATTCTGTGGGTGCCCCAGCCAGGTTGGGGTCAGAAAGCACAGTCGCTTTACACGTTGAAGCTGAGGGCCACAATAATTTGTTATGTACCTCCACGTGTTGTGTATGGGAGTCTCAAACCTCTCCTAGGCGAGACATACCTGCTTCATTCGGGAGCTCACTTATCCTACACTTGATTGCTTGTGATTGGATTTAGATTTTCTTGGTGATTGCTCTATGCACGTTAGCTTACCTAGGGTTTGCGTAGATAGAAAGTCTTTTATGTTTTTTGTGTCATTGTGGATTTGGGTGCAGCTCCTCGCCATTCTCATCGTTTAGCAGGACTTCCACCTTCTACATCTCCTCCTCCTTTTGGAGAGAGAAATAGACAGTCCAGGAGGACTACTTCGCAGATTGATTCACACACCATGGGAGACCATATAGAAGGTATTCCTGAACCACCTTCTCCCATTCATGTGGAAGATGGGGAGTTTACTCCTAACTATGATCCTTCACCTGATTTGACTGAGTTAGGTCCTACAATTTCTAAGATATGAACTTTTCATGATAGACCTACTTACTCTAGGGTTGATTCCCCATTGACGCATCGCCGGTATGGAATGTCGGAGGATGATGAGACTCATTTTGAACCCCTGAGCAGTAGTTATGGTATGTTTGTTTTTCCCACACATGATTTGGCATTCCATGTCGAATATGAGTTTGAGCCTAACACTATGCCTGGGGACACTCTCATTCCTTACCATGCGAAGAGGTTTGGGAGCACAAGTCACATTGCACCTTCCATCTCGACGGTGAAAGATACATCACATATTCCTCCTAGGTATAGGGTTAGTGATCCTATTAGGATACCAGATCCAAGATGAGTGACTATAGGGATTAGCATGTACATAATTACACAGGTCCCTTCATCCTATGTCCCTATTTCTTTGAATGTTCACCCTCCACCTCATTCACGTGGTCATTCGGGCCAGAATGTTGCTACGAGTAATGCCCGTACTGCGGTTACGAGAACAGTTGTGTCTCAGGTTCATGCACTGCCCATTGTTTCAGGAGGTTATGTTCATACTTCTAGAGGTCATATTCCTACTTCAGGAGTGTATATTCCTACTTCCAGAGCGTATATTCCTACTTATGGAGTCTCATGGGACATCTCATGCAATGACTTATGGACCCTATTATGGGATGTATTATGGACAAGGTTCTTCACCTTATGGGTGAAGGTATCAACAACCCGCTTACTCTCCAAATTATAGCTTTGTAGCTTCTAATAGTCAAGTTACACCACACTATGGTGCTTCCATGCCACCCTATACGGTTCAAACGGGAGGAGGTCACTATGGCCAAGGCCATGGTGGTTATGTTAATCATACCTATGTGAATCAGAACTATCAGGGAGTATTCCATCGACCTAATCATCCTAGGCTCCCTTTCCTCGTAACGTTGAATCTTCCTAACTTGTCAATATTGGTGAACGATCCTGTAGCTCATGACCCGGCTTGGCCGGCTGTCCCTACTAAGCTTCCCTCGGACATACAAAAATTCAAGGGCAAACCGGGAGAGGATTTGAGCAAACATGTTACTACCTATCACCTATGGTGCTCTTTCAATTCCTTACACTAGGACTCAATCCATTTAAGGCTGTTTCAACGCACCCTTATAGGGGCTGCCACGAAATGGTGTATAGAGCTACCTAGGGGGGAATTCGCTTTATTCGATGACCTAGCAATGAATTTTCTTAACCACTTCTAGCTACTAGTGCATTATGACGTTGGTACTGAACTCTTGTCGACATTTCAGTAGGATAAAGCCACACATATCTTGGATCATATCCAAGAGTGGCGTAGATGGAAGAGGTTGATTAAAGCCTTTATACCACCGGAATTCCTCCTTGAATGGTTCCTTAAGTCATTATTTCCATATATAGCGAAGGATGTTTCTACATCCGGAGTGCAAAATGAGGAACAAGCCATTTTTAGGGCGCAGGAACTGGATTTGATTTATGCTCAATCCGTTTTGTTATATGAGATCATTCCCAATGCTCCGCATTCCAGTTTTGACCCCAAAGTTAAACCTAGACCACATGCCGATGGCATTGTTGGTTGTATGGGTGCTAAACCTGTGGATTCAGTTGCAAAACAAGTTAGTCAATTGTCAATCAACCAATCTGCTTCAGGACAAGCCATGGCTTCGTCTCAACCCGCCCAAACGGCGAGTGTGCTTTCGGTGCAATCATTGGACCAGAAGGGTAACCATCATCCCGGATGGAATAAAAAGAAGGTTAAGAATAATCTTAAGGGTGGGAATAGGAATGAAAATACTAATGATAATGACAAGAATGCCTGTAATTCTAGGGGGGACAAGCAAGATAAACGTAAGGTTAAATTTACTTGCAAGTTATGTAAGGACGATTACCTCACTTACTTGTGCCCTTGTATCGATGAATCCTAGAGATTCTTGGCACAGGGCCCAGCTGTGCTGACTAACCCTTTTCCTCACAATCAAAATATGAACTTGAGGACCCATGATCAGTCTGGTGGTGATCAGGATCCGTCAGAGGGTAGTGGTCATGGTTGCATTAACATGGTGTGTGCTGCGAAAGTTGTGACCCATGAGAAAGACTATGGCTCGTCACAACCCAGCCCAGGAAAGGAACCTGATCCACCAGGGACTCCTTTGCATATTGAAAAACCTATGGATAAACTTGAAGCTACACCTTGCATTCCTAAGGGAGTCCTTAATCATTCAGGGAACAATCCTAATGCCCGAGACACCCAGAACTATTCTGTTGTCAAGGATTTGGGCCACACTCATTGTGCGATGTATGCACTAGAAGTACTTCAGAGTTGTCCTTCACAAAGGAAGGATTTTATTTCTGCCCTTAGTGTGAATGATGATAATTCTTCCTCCGTGATTAAATTTGAAACCATGGGACTTCATCCTCGCTTGCCTTACTATGTGTCTCTTTTGATTCACATAGAATGTCTTAACATGACCATCAAGCACACTGTGATTGACAAAGGCGCTGCTGCTTCTGTGGTGTCTTTATCATTTTGGAAGGGTTTAGGTTCCCCTGAGTTGTCTAAATCAGTGACCATGTTAACTACATTCGATGGGAGAACGTTTAGGCGGCACGGGATCCTTCCTTCCCTTAAGGTCCATTTGGGAGGGAAGACCGTTGCGATAGAGGTCAAGGTGGTTGATGCACCCCTTGACTACAATCTCTTGCTATGTAGGAATTGGATGTACAGTATGCAAGCTGTAGTTTCTTCCCTATTTCATGTTGTATGCTTTCCATTTAACGGGAAGATAGTCACGATTGATCAAACATCATTCAAGAATCTGTCGGTTACCACATATTTGGGAGCTTCGATCCCGATCGTAGAGCACTCTCAGCCGGCAACTGGGAGTGTGGGTGTGGGCATGTATCCATCCCTCATGGGAAGTTTTAGTTGTCCTGCACTGATCCTTATGACAGGGTTTAGTTCTAGTGAGGCTTCGACATCTATGAGATAGGTGTCTTTTCGCACAAGTCATATGGAAGATCCTTGGATTATTCCTACACTGAATACTTCGAGTGAGCCCATCGTGATGGATGTGCCATTGCCTGCAACTATGGTAGCTTATCAAGCTAATATTGAGTGTGCTGCAGAGCCCAATCCTTCCTCTTCACGGATGGAGGAGGAGGACCCTTATGTGTTGCCTACATGGGCAGTACAGTATTCTCACGTGCACGACTACCTTGATAGTGTTTTCCCTTTAGATGAAGTGATTATTGAGGCCATGTCGAGAGTTGATCCACCATGGGAAGAGCTCCATCATAGATCTTATTTTCTTCCTGAGCTTGACCGCTTGGAGCGTGATAACTTTAGGGAGGTTATTAGTGAGAGAATTGGTAGTCCTGTGGTGCCATTAAGCTCTCCTGGTCCGATGGATGATGGAAACATGGCAAATATATCTCCAATGATTCCTATAAATATCTCTCATGATCCTAGAAGGATGGAGAATGTCTATATTGGGGCAGAATATTCCCATGCTGAGATTCAAGAATACACCGAGATATTTAAATAATTTTGTGATATCTTTGCTTGGTCTTACGATGAAATGCCAGGTATCGAACCTCGCATTGTTGAACATGAGATTAATACTTATCCCAATGCTAAGCTTGTTCAACAACGCTTACATGCGGTGAATCCTAGGAAAGCACCCGCGATTAAGGCAGAGATAGAGAAACTATTGAAAGCCAGTTTTATCTATCCCGTTCCCTTGACGGAGTGGGTTTCAAACCTCGTTCTGGTGGACAAGAAGCAGGGAGCGATCCGCATATGTACTGATTTCCATGATTTGAATCGTTCCTGTCCTAAGGACAATTTCCCCACACCATTTATTGATCATATTTTGGATGAGTGTGTGGGTAGCGAGGTTTTTTCCTTCATGGACGACTTTTCTAGATATAATCAGATACAAATTAAACCTGAGGACCAACATAAGACTGCATTTATTTGTCCTTGGGAAACTTTTTCATATCGAAAAATGCCTTCTAGCCTTAATAATTTCGAAGCTACTTTTCAGCAGGCCATGACCTTGATCTTCCATGATCTCAAATCGATTATCGAAGTATTTTTGGATGACCTTGCTGCTCATTCTCGTATGAGAATGCGTCATTCCTATCATTTGAGATTGGTGTTCTAAAGATGCCACAATTATTTGGTCAGGTTAAATCCTCACAAGTCCATCTTTTGTGTGAATTCAGGTCACTTGTTAGGATTCATCGTTTCTAAAGAGGGTATAAGATTCAACCCTTTGAAGGTAGAGGCAATACTTTAGTTGTCTCCCCTAAAAAATATTCGTCATCTTTAATGTTTGCAAGGCATGGCAAACTTCTTACAGAGATTCATTGTCAATTTTGCCAATTTGACTAGAGGCTTCATGCGTCTTATGAAGAAGGACACCACCTTTTGTTGGTATGAGTGAGCCCAGGAGTCCTTTGATGCGCTCAAGTGAGCCCTAGCATCGGCCTCGGTGATTAGTCCCCCAGACTATAGCCATGATTTTCTACTTTATGTGGCCGCGTCCATGGAGACGATTGGCATGGTTTTGGTTCAAGAGGATGGGGAGCTCCAAGAGCATGTAATATACTATTTGAGCTGGAATCTTATTGACACGGAGATCCATTATTCTCATGTTGAGAATCTTGCTTTAGCTACCATACATGCGGTTCAATGGTTGAGATATTATATTCTCCTTTGCCGGACCTTGGTTGTAACCCATGTCAATCTATTTCAATTCATCCTCACTTGAAGAATGATTGGGGGAAAATATAATAAATGGATTTTCATCCTACAAGAATTTGATCTTGAGTTTGTTTTGGCAAAATCGAAGAAATCATTAATTTTTGCAAATCTTATATCAGATTTCCCAACCGAGGCTGAGGAGTTGGCTTGTGAAGATACGTTTATCGATGAACACATCTTCTTAATCTCAAATTTAGACCCATGATATGGGGATATCATTATATATTTACAAACATTGAAGGTCCCTACTCACCTCTCACGGGATAAATGACGACGATTACGTCATGTGTCTAAGAATTACCTCATAGTGGATAACACTTTGTACCGCCATGGGGTAGATTACATTTTATGACATTATTTAACTCATGAAGAGGCTGAGGTAGTGCTGAACGATTTTCATGGAGGGG
Source organism: Pseudotsuga menziesii (assembly GCA_001517045.1). Classification (NCBI taxonomy): domain Eukaryota; kingdom Viridiplantae; phylum Streptophyta; class Pinopsida; order Pinales; family Pinaceae; genus Pseudotsuga; species Pseudotsuga menziesii. The sequence goes on along the minus strand of LPNX010749699.1, from coordinate 15,979 downwards.
GGTGTGGTGGTCATTTATCTAGGCTTTCTACAGCCCAAAAAATATTAAGAGTGGGTTATTTCTGGCCGTCGATCTTTAAGGATTGTATAGATGCGGTCAAGAGGTGCCATCCTTGTCAAGTGTTTGCACATAATATGTGTTTGAAACCTGTCTCATTACATCCCATCATCACCACCGGTCCCTTCATTAAGTGGGGGCTTGATTTTATGGATTGCAACCCAGCTTCAGCTGGGGGGCATCATCATATCATAGTGGCTATTGATTACTTCACGAAATGGGTTGAGGCTATGCCTACGATTAAATCCAATGGCGAGATAGCCACACACTTCGTATTCAACCAGATTATTACTTAGTTCGGGATTTCAAAAGAGCTTGTCATTGACCATGGCTTGCACTTTCAGAACCGTATGATGGAAGAGTTGGCATCAAAGTTAGGGTACAAACAAGAGCATTCCTCCTCTTACTACCCTCAAGCGAATGTACAGGTAGAAGCAATGAACAAATCACTCAAATCCATTCTCCAACGAACCATCGTACAAAGTAAGAATAATTGGCACATTATGTTATATCCTAGTTTGTGGGCATATAGAACCACTGTTAAGACTGCCATAGGTTTTTTTCCATATCAACTTGTAGATGGAGTGGAGTCGGTATTGCCAATTGAGTGCAATATTCCTTCTTTAAAGCTAGCCATAGAGCTCTTACCAGACACTTCCCCATTGGAGGAGCTTTTGGTCCACCTTGAGCAACTTAAGGAGTAGCATCGAGATGCCTTGGTGGCTCTAGAAGTAAATAAACATTGTGTAAAGGCCTATTACGATAAGTCTGTCCATCCAAGGAGGTTTAGTGAGGGAGACTTGGTCCTTTTGTGGGATCAACTGAAAGAACCCTTGGGGGTAGGAAAGTTTAACCCCATGTGGCGTGGTCCTTACGTAGTCAAACGTGTGTTAGATAAGGGCACTTATGAGTTAGTGGATTATGAGGGGACAGCCTTGGCGGAGCCTAGAAATGGGCTCTATCTAAAAAAATACTATGCATGATTTTTAGCCAAGGCTGGTTATTGTATATTATTGTACAGTTTTACATAGGTTTGTCTTTTTCTTATAGTTATTGGGTTTTTGATTAGTTTTTGTTTCTTTTGGCAGATATCAATGGAATCTTCCACCTTCATAGGATTCGCGGATGGTGTGAGCCGTCACACTCAACACTCAGCCTTTGATGCTTGGGTGATTTATACTCCTATAGGTCAGGTATTGTCTTCAGGAGGCGTATGTTTACGGCCATCTTCAAACAATGTTGCTGAATATAGTGCCGTTATTGAGCTTCTACGGGATGTCATTCTACATGACATTCTCTCTCTTGAGGTACGTCTTGATTCGTAGTTAGTAGTGTCACAACTTAGTGGTTTGTACCATGTTAGAGATCCGACGTTATTAAGAAGATTCCTACATGTGAGATTATTAGAATGACAATTTGAAAATATAACATACATACATATTCCAAGAATTAATAATCAAGTTGCTGACTCATATGCTAACTACGTGTTAGATTGGCATTTGTTTCATACACAATAAATTCATCACAAACACAAATTTTTAAACATGTAAATAAATAAACCGATCATCATAAAAGTTTTTATAAACATCCAAAATGTGGTAATACATAGTGTCATGATACAAAAATGGGGCTCTCGAGCCACCAAAATATAATACGCGGTAATAAAAAATGTATCACTCCCAGGTATCTAAGCTTGTGGAGGAGGAGTGGACTTGTGATCATGGAATGTCACTACGGCTCTAGCTATCTGTCGAAATAATCGCACCCATGCCCATGGTACACCCACCACCTGGAACTGCATGGACTTAGGCAAGTCCTCAACTTGCTCCATGGGAACTCTAAGGGTCAGCCTCACAAAGTTGGTATGAATGCTTTGGAGCGTCCGCTCCGCATCCACACCCGTGATATCATCTGCTCTTCGCCTCCGTCTATGATGAGGGAATCCTTCAGGCCACTGTGGTCCCACATCTGCATGCATATGGTATATGTCACTATGTATTGTCACCCAAAAACATGTCTTTTGATTCCATATAATCAGAAAACACAAAAAAATTAAATAACTCTAAAATTTAAAGAGAGGGTCAACATTTGTTACCTATGTCGCCGTATGTCGATCCTGGTGGTAGCGGCATGTCTAGGTCCCCTTGGAAATATATCCCCGCATAGGCCTAGTCATCAATGGCAACTATCTCTCATCTCCACCATGGAAAGAAATCAGCTGGATAGGGGTTGGACACCCTACCTCCACCTAGTATGCGCATCGCATCTGCCCAATGCTGTTGGGTCGAATATTGAACCCCGTGTAGAGGAATGTCAAATTTGGGGCTCAATATTGTGTATAAATTCAGGCCAGAAGTAGATTAATTTTACCCACAACAATTATCAATTGATCATGCAAAATTGCTAACAATGGAGATTGAATATGGAGCTGTAACACAAAATTATATTAACTGAGTGTACAATAGCCAACCCTGTAATAACATAGGTTGCTGAATATATAGAATACATCAAGAGATTGAATGCATAAGGAGGCATCCAAAACTAGCATAAAGCAGGCTTACCCAAAATAGGAAAATCCCCCATAGGTGTAAAAAGCTGATCCCAAATCTGTCATGAGGCTCACGAATTGGCAAGGGTGCATGGGCAAGCTAATGAGTGGTGGAATTAAAGATCATACATGCTTTTGCATGGAGGAAAGAGTGGAGGATGAAAGGGGCAAAAAACAAGTTCACCTCACCTAGTCTTGCTTTCCTATGTGCCTTAAAACACTGAAAAAGTAGGCAATAAAGCAGAAAAAGCAGAAGGGCACCTAGGAGGCCAGGAATAAAGTAGATTTGATTCCTAAGGATTTTCCAAGTGCTACATGAGTCAAAGATGGCAAGTTTGACCTCTATGGATAGGCAATTAGCAACTTGCACATGGTGGGACTCATGAACTAGGAAAATAAGACAAAAATAAATGAATTAATGTCTAAGTGGGTAATACTATGGGTTTGATTATTCTAAAACCCCCCCTTAAGCCTGAATTTATGAGTAATAAATCAAAAATATAGGGCCTAGCAACAAGGCTTAGTCACCCTTTTACATACTGCAAGTCCAAATAAACAAGGAAAGAGGAAAAACCAACTTGGGAAAATCCTCCCTTAAACATGGACTGTAAAACAAAATTGTAGAATCTTGTGTCCACTCATGCCTTTACAGCATGATCAGCAATCCCCAGCAGTGATTTGAGATTGCTGAAGGTCTTCTCAGAAAATTCTTTGGTGAAGATATCAGCTACTTGTTCTGAAGATGAACAGAAAAGTAGGTGAATGGTGCCATCATGCACAAGCTCTCTGATGTAGTGCATGTGAATCTCAATGTGTCTGGTTCTCTGCTTTTGAAATGGATCTTTGCAGATTCGAATGGTACTCTGGTTATCATAGTAGATGGTATTTGAGTACTCAGGTTCGAAACCACACTCTCCAAGTAAACCCTGCAACCATAAACACTGAGTTGCTGCATTAACAACTCCTCTGTAATCAGCT